>JARHVA010003287.1:797500-1072500 GCA_037957365.1 Torreya grandis
AAGGTAAAAGTTTGAGGGCACTCGAATTTTTTTTTTGAGGTAGAAAACTATGCCCATCCCCACTTCACATATAATCCATTTCATTGAAAAGGAGGAAATAATATTCAAAGATGAAGTACCTTTAGTGTTTTACTATTCAACATTTTTACACTTAACTAGATATCCTACATGAGTACACCATATCTTTTGCACTTAATCCTTTATTTAAACATAAGCCCATGTGTGTTCATTCACAATCATTCAAACTATAAAAAATTGTACAAGATGATGTGATAATTTACTACAAGTTTCACAATAGTTCATTGTTATATATTTCAAGTTAATTAACTATCATAATTATCCATTTTGCTTATAAATAAAATGCAAAGTGACAAGATAATACTAACTTTCGACTATGTTTATCTTAACACAAGACTAGAAGAGAAATCACTCTTCATTGATCATTTAAATTGATTTCTTGATTTCATCATTTTTCCCATATAATTATATGTAATAACAATGTAAAACTTAACAAAGAATAGGATAAATAAGGTGTGCATCTTAAATCAAAGGGTTGCTTCGCTTATCCAGAATCTTAAAACCAAAGTAATAGAGAGAATAGTGATGTTTTGTTATTAACCTATGTTTAGGTGCTTGTTGGTGTGGGGAAATGAAAAATATGTTTGTGTAAATGTACTTCCATTTAATTAAAATGAGGTTTGGGTTTCTTTGGTGTCATTAATTTATGGCATTGAGGTCATAATTAAATTTGGAATTAATGTATACCAACATTAATGTAATGTAATGTAGTGTAGTGCAAGAAGATAGTTTATAATAGTTGCATTTCCCTGACCATGATTTACAACAGTTATTTTTTGAGATGATAAGAATCAAGAACAAGAATGAGAAAATTGAATCCAATAATAGGTAACAACATCACCATAAAGAGTAGAGTTTTATTCACTATTGAAATTTGATAACATATGGTAAGGGTGAATAAGGAATCAGATGGATACCTACTCAGAAAGGTAATAGCATTTGCTACTAGTTTTCAATTAATATGATTAAACTATACATCAAATCAGGCTTATGTTGATGTAAATTATCTAGTGAACTAACGATGAATAGACACCTCAATTAGTCTAGATGATGTGCATTTAATGAATTGTATATGTGCATTGACACTTTATTCAATGTACC
Source organism: Torreya grandis (assembly GCA_037957365.1). NCBI lineage: Eukaryota > Viridiplantae > Streptophyta > Pinopsida > Cupressales > Taxaceae > Torreya > Torreya grandis. The sequence continues at coordinate 798,680 of JARHVA010003287.1, forward strand.
TTAGTCTTGAGCACACCAATCCCTTAAAATTATATGATATTTGACTTTTCATTATTTCACACACCTATTGTAAATAATAATAGTAGAATTGATCCCAAAAATGCTTTATGTTTTAGAAAGCAGAAGTGTTAAGAAGAAAAATACTAAATCAAAGTTGTATCAAAACCTAAAAGTTAATTTTTTCAAGGAAAAAGTTAAAATAGTAGACAAAAATATAAAAACAGTGTCTTACAAAATATATCAAGAGAACTTGAGCTCTTTTTCTTCACACAACCATGTTTTTTTTAGAGTTTTGTTTGTTGTATATTTTCATATCTTTTTTTTAAGTAGAGTTTTTTTTACTGCTATCTATACTCTACAACACTCTATTTTTAGCAAAGCTTTGCTTGTTTATCTATTATAAAAGAAAAGAATTAGCCTTTCTAAATTAATATTATATTGTTAAAATATATTTATTATTAATATAGTATATATTAATTATATTATATATATGATTTAATTATTTAATTATTAAAATTATACACACTTAATATTATATTGTTAAAATATATTTATTATTAATATAGTATATATTAATTATATTATATATATGATTTAATTATTTAATTATTAAAATTATACACACTTAATATTATATTGTTAAAATATATTTATTATTAATATAGTATATATTAATTATATTATATATATGATTTAATTATTTAATTATTAAAATTATACACACTTAATATTATATTGTTAAAATATATTTATTATTAATATAGTATATATTAATTATATTATATATATGATTTAATTATTTAATTATTAAAATTATACACACTTAATATTATATTGTTAAAATATATTTATTATTAATATAGTATATATTAATTATATTATATATATGATTTAATTATTTAATTATTAAATATTTAATGCTTCCACAGTCTATAAAATTGATTAATAATATTTTTTGGATAACTAAATATCAATTTTTAACTTGACATTTCAGATCATTATTTGTGATCTTTCTTTAAGAGAAATAAGAATGATTACGAATAGTGATCCCAAATGAGATCAAATGCAAGGTTTGAGACCAAACCCTCTTACAAAATAAAAAGATATTGTAATAAAACTCAAAAAAATTAATAAATATCAGATAATGATTAAGCCCATAACTTACAATATAAACATCAATGTTTTGAAATCCATTAGTCAAAGCCTCATTAGCAAACAATATATAATTCTTCTACCTCCTCAATGCCCCAAATATTTGAATCAAATTCTAACAAGTTCCTTCAATTTAATAGTTTTAATCACCCTATCACTTATTTGGATTGTTCTCTTCAATTTAAATCTTATTTTAGTCTCCATTTGTCATTATCCTCTCCTCCCTTGTGGCTAAAATCAATCTCACTTCCACCATTACAAATATAATATACTCTTTATACCTGGGTTTCTCCTAAAAAATACAAATTCTCAACTTGCTATACTCCTTATATATATATATATATATATATATATATATATATATATATATATATATATATATATATGTAATATAATATAATATTATTTATTATTATATTATATATAATAGTATGTTATATTTTTAATATTATTATATATAATAATAATAATAATAATAATACACGTGTATACATTTATATATTATATTCTATTTAATATAATATAATAATTATGTTAAAAGATAGTTTACAATAACATTTAAAGTGGTGGTAGATTGTATTGGAGTGAATATGTTCACATTTAATTCCAACTTTAAATTTAACATCTATTTGACCATCATTTAACAAAAATTGCATTCAATAAAATTTTGACCAATCATATTATATCATATTGATATTTGGGTATGGAAAAAAAACCCAAGAAACTAACACGCAATGTTTAAAATACAAATAAAAAATATTTGTATATAAACATACTAACCCCACTGCAATAACTATCCTCCCATTTTTCTTAGTCCAACAACTTTGAATAATATTTTGACTATGGATAAAAATAATGATCATTTTTTTAATCATATAAAAAGGATTTATATGGTTTCAATGTAGTGGATCATTGATTTAATAACATTCTAGGGTTGTTGGCTCTTCACCTTATTTTTTATGATTATCCTTGAATTCTCTCGATTATGATTTGTTAATTTTTTATGATCATAATTAAAGCAATCAAAAAATGCAACACAATGAACAATGAAGAGCAATTTGCTTTACAATGGCCAAATCCAAGGCCTACAGCAATGGCTTCACTTCTTAAAGCTAAGATCACACTTGATAAATCTGATTTGCTCTTGAAATAACTTGATCTACTCCTTAGAAGTCTACTCTGCCTTGTGAATTATGCTTGTGATTGAATATATTCAAATGTATGTCTTGAACAATGAGGAATCATTATATATATAAGTGAGAGGAAAGAGATGCATCTCTTCAATCTCCCTGTCGGCCTCCACCAAAAATCATGTAAAAAAAATGCAAAAAGTTGGGCTGGAAGTGAGAACCCGACGTTGCTCCTCCAACATCAACACTCCCTCTGAGCTAGGGAGGATACTTCCAACTGCATAAGACATATCACCTCATCGTGATGTGAACCATAATAGCTACACTCATATGTGAAAAGAAAGATACCACCACATTGTGATATCAGATATCACCTCAATATTATAACCATAATGGCTACAACAATGTATAGTATGTACAAGTGTCCATCACTTACATGACATCCACCATGGCTCTCCTAGAGGGTGGAATCAAGGGATTTCACCTCAAACTTCTCTCATAGAGAAGAATTCATTATCAAGGGATTTCACCTCGAACTTTTCTCACAGAGAAGAATTCATTATCAAGGGATTTCACCTTGAACTTCTCTCATAGAGAAGAACTTGTTATCAAGGGATTTCACCTCGAACTTATCTCATAAATAAAAACTCATTATCAAGGGATCATTGATACTGAGACTCTTTCTCAGTTAAGGATGTATTCTCCACTATACCAAGCTTATCTCGAAAGTACACAAACTTTATCTTGGAGAGAGGCTTGGTAAGAATGTCCGTCGTCTGCTCATTAGTGCTGATATACCTCAACTCTATAGCTTTCCTCAATACCATATCTCTAATATAATGGTATTTGATCTCAACATGGAGAACCAAGATTAATGCTTCACCATCAATTACCTTGAAGTATAGGTTTGAATCAGCATCATTCTTGGAGAAACCCAAGCTCATCAAGTATCGATCAATTCTTTCGTACCAAGCATGAGGAGCCTGCCTAAGGCCGTACAAAGCCTTCTTCAACTTGCAAACATGAGACTCCTTCCCATGAGCCTTAAAGCCATCAGGTTGCTCAACATATACCTCTTCCTCGCTTACACCATTTAGAAATGATGTCTTCACATCCATTTGGTGTATTTTCCATCTTTTAAATGTTGTAATAGAAATGATGGTTCTGACGGATGTATAATGAGCAACTGGAGGAAAGGTTTCCTCATAATCTACTCCCTCTTTCTGAGAGAATCCTCTAACCACAAACCTATCCTTGTACATCTCAATGCTTCCATCAACCGCATGCTTGATCTTGAAGAGCCACTTAGAAGAAACAATAGATTTTCATTCTGTAATGAACCGCTACACCAAAACCTTGAGGCGTTAGTGAAGTCCGTCCACCAGGACCATAACATCCCACTATGCTTCTAAAGCTTAGACTTTGGGCTGGATTTGTGCCCATACCATGAGATCCACTACGTGTACGCGCCCCAGATAAACACTGTAATGCCGGCGTAGCCACCAACATTTGAGACTTGAACCCAGGTGGAGGCTTTGATACCACATGTAACGAACTGCTACACCAAAACCTCGAGGCATTAGTGAAGCCCGCCCACTAGGACCATAACACATTCAAGTCTAGGTATGATATCTCAAACATCATTCTTGAGGATGGATTGATACTCTTTAGCCATAGCATCTCTCCATACTTGATGACTAGTGACTTCCTCAACACTAAAAGGCTCAGACTCAATAATTTGACTCATTAATAACACATAATCTGAGAACTTATGAGATCTCTTGCTTTCTCTAAGAGATCTTCGAGGAGATGCATATTTTCTTGCCTCTTGCATGTTTTCTCAATTCCACCGAGGCCTTTTTTGTACTGCAATAATATCACTAGGTCCATCAGTTGGTTCCAAAGGCTCAAATGGATCATCATCTTCTTTTGAATCAAAAGCCTCCCTCTTAATCTTAGGAGTATGGTCAAATTTCATATCTTGAGGAGACTCTTGGTCTTCATTATCTATATCCATATGAATGCTCTTAGATCTTTTGAATGCAACATCCTCTTCAAATGTAACATCCCTGCTGATCTCAATCAACTTCTGACCTAGAATGTAAATTTTATAGGCTTTTGAAGTCTCACTATAGCCTACAACATATGGATCCAACTTTGTCCTTTTATCATTTGGTATATGAACATACACTAGCCAACCAAAGATCCTTAAATGACTTAATTCCAGCTTCACCCCTGTGAATGCTTCTTTGGGAGTCATGTTCTCTAAAATACGGTGAGGGATTCTATTCTGAACATAAACAACTATCTTAGATGCTTCAGCCCAAAGGAAGGTTTGCAGATATTGTTCATGAATCATAGCTTTAGTGGATTCTATAATAGATTTTTTCTTCCTTTTTGCAACACCATTCTATTGAGGGCTATAAGGGACACATAACTCCCTCTTAATCCCTACTTCAATGCAAAAGTTATGGAATCCTTCAGAGGTGTACTCCCCTCCGATGTCGGATCTCAGAACTTTGATCCTCTTCCCAGATAAGTTCTCTACCTGAGCTTTAAACTCTTTGAACCTATCAAGTACTTCTTTAGATTTCAAGAAATAAATCCAAGTCTTTCTAGAGTGGTCATCAATAAAAATAATGTAATACAAGAAACCACTCAAAGAAGCAACAGACATTAGACCACATAAATCAGAATGAATGAGATCTAGAATACATTTAGATCTACTTTCTCTACTATAAAAATGGACTTTTAGTATTCTTACCCATGGCACAACCTTTGCAGGTACCTTCATGCTCCTGGTTTGAATTTTAGAAGACCCGTGACCATCTTCTCCATGATAGGTAGAGCCTGAAAGTGTAGGTGAGCCAATCTTTGATGCCAAAGATCACACAAGCTTGAAGAATCATGTACTAATGCCTGAAGTGGACAAGTAATTAGCCTATAGAGGTTCTCATGTCTAACTCCAATTACTCGAGCAGTTTTGAAGTTGGAATTCTTCATCTACACAAGAACTTTTCCTTCGAAGAAGGAAACTTAGTATCCCTTGTCTTCCAAGGCTGAAATGGAAACCATATTTTGTTTGATGCCTAGAACATAGAGAACATCACTTAACCTTAGAGTAATGCCAGAATTAAAGTGGAGAGTAGAGAACCCAATCCCTTTCACCGAATAGCTAGCATCATCTCCAATGATAACTTGCTCACTAGAATTTCTCTCCATCAAGTTTGATAAATGCTTTGGTGATGTGGCGAGATGAACCACTATCAATCAACCAAGTGTTAGTGTCGGTAGGTACATTGCTTGACAATGCCGAATAGAACAAATATTCACATGATTCCTTTTGAGGAGAGGCATCATCAACATCTGCAATGGTGGCTTGTTGCTTAGGCATGGAAGGACAATGCTTGGTAATGTGACCATACTTGTCACACCTAAAGCACTGGATTTTGGAGAGGTCCCTCTTCTTCTTGAAAGTGGGAGCACCATCAGTTCCATTATCTCTGTTCCTCTTGAAGAATCCTTTCTTCCCATTCTTGCTTTTCTTCTTAGAAGATTGAGAGGCACTGACATGAATGTCTTCATTTGTAGAGCTTTGACCAACTCCTTTAGTGGCCAATCTAGACTCCTCTTGAATGTAATCTACCCTCAATCAAATAGACTTGGGAAGTTTCGATCTTGCACTGATTCCTTGAATGTAGGATTCCCATGATGAAGGAAGGCCATTGAGATCAAGCATGGTCAAGTCTTTGTCATCAACTACATGACCAATTATAAAGAGCTGATTTATTAATTCTAAAATCTTCATAAAGTAAGAAATAACCATTTCTTCTTTTGCCATTTTCACATGATGTAGTTGTTGCTTCAGTACAAGAGCCCGGCTAGTGTTGTTGATTTCATACATCTCCTCCAAGGTTTTAAACATGTCCCTTGCCATCTTCAACTTGGAGAGAATCAGAATAATATGATTTTTAACAAAGTCAACCAATATCTTCTTCGCCTTGATGTCTTTATTTTTTCCACTGCAACTTCTCTTTTTCCTCTGATGGTTCAGGAACTTTAGTTTCCACAAACTCAGCCAAGTCATTTTTTTCCAAGGTGAGCATGATTCTAAACCTCCATGATGTGAAGTTGGATGCTCCTTCGAGTCTATCCTCAATTTTAAGACCATTCACCATCTTGACTACAATAGGGATAGACAAGAGATATAAAGAACAATAGAGAGTATTGCTACAATGACAAATTTGATCACGATCTTCTTCAAACCCGCTCTAATACCATGTTAATTTTTATGATCAGAATTAAAGCAATCAGAAAATGCAACACAATTAACAATGAACAACAATTTGCTTTACAATGGCCAAATCCAAGGCCTATAGGTATGGCTTCACTTCTTGAAGCACAATGAATAAGATCACACTTGATAAATCTGATTTGCTCTTAAAATAACTTGATCTGCTCCTTAGAAGTTTGCTCTACCTTGTGAATTATGCTTTTGATTGAATATATTTGAATGTATATCTTGAACAATGAGGAATCATTATATATACAAGTGAGAAGAAAGAGACGCATCTCTTCAATCTCCCTGTCAGCCTCTACCAAAAGTCATGTAAAAAAAATGCAAGAAGTTAGGCTGGAAGTGGGAGCCTGACGCTGCTCCTCCAACATCAACATGATTAAGACTTAGAAAGGATTTTAGGTTTTTTTTTTTTTTTTTAATAATAAATTTCTTCTTCTATTTTTTATTTATCTTTTTATTATTTTTTCCCTCTTTCTAATGTCTCCCTTTTCTTTTGTAAAATGTTTTTTTGTTAGGAGAAGGGGTAAGATATAATGGCTTTAGGTCTATGTTTATGGAATTAGATGGTTGTTAATTTGTAGCATTATTATTATTTTCATTTATGGTTGGGATATAATTTAAAATGATTCATTTGCATGATTAAAATGTGAAATTATTGGTTATCGGTGGTCTTTATGATTTGTTGTGAAAACATTATTTATCGAATAATCGAAACCAAGAATTAAATTTGATCATCATATTTTTGTATTTACATTTTTTAAACTCTAAAATATAATCAATATTTTTAGGACACCATATAAGATGCAAATTTAAATTCTAAGAAGATTATCATAAATTGTAAAATATTATAATAAATTAATATATCATATCTGATGTTTCATTTTTATACTTTGAATTATATTAACATTTGAAGGTAAATGTTGAATAAATAACTATAGTCAAAATAATTCATAACAAGTAAGGTCAATCATCATATTTAGTTTTTGAATGAGAGGAATAAAGAGACATTATTATATATTTTATACATATTACAATGGATGTATGGTGGTCCGATCAAGCAAAGGTGGTGGCTTGCACCACTTAGTGATGGTGAATAACATTAATAACATTAAACTAGCATATGTATCTTAGATAAACCTATGTAAAAGACACTGAGAGATATCATTCTCAAGGCACATACATGATATTGGATTTGTGACATAAGTAGAATAGGTGCCTCGAGAATGATACCTCTGGATGCCTTTTTCATAGATTTATCTAATATATGTATACTAGTATATAATATAAATATATTATATGTAAATACTAATTCTCTATCTTCTTTGCAACTCTTCATCAACACATGGTTCAACAAAAATTTATGGGTTACTACGTGCTTATATCATGGATGCATGTGTATATATGTTGACTAAGAGATCATATCACTAAGGAGTACACACGAAGATTATATTTTTTCCCATTATAAACAATCTAAATTTAAAACTACCTAACTTACCCATGTTTGTGGTTGTTACCTTTAAAAAATACTATGGTCCCCATGAGATATCACGAATCCGACACATTTTCTTTTTTCTCTTGTTACATGGGGTAATCATTGACAAAGGTAACTTAAAATGGCATGGTCACTAACTATACATAAATCACAAAGAATGAAACTCGATAAGGAAACAATTGATATCAGTAACACCAATCATTAAGTCTTGTCCTTCACTTTAGTATCAAGAATACATTTTTTATATGACGTGCCTATCTCCCATGCATTTACCTTGATCACAATACAAGAATGAAGGATGATAAATTTGTACAATCTAAAAAAAAAGAGGAATCAAGAATAAATTTAAAACATGTTCCTCTATTTTTCAAGCAATATAATTTTCTTAAAAAAATTATAATAAGGGGATTCACCACTTCTCTCATTCATTCATAGTATACATCACTTTACACTCATTTGCATAAAAACATCGCTCTACCAAAACATAACGTCACATACCTTGCAACATAATCACAAATAACCTACACAAAAATAATTTTGAGAGCAATTTCTCAAAGTCTTTTACATAACAAAACACTCTCGAACATATGTTGAGTATGGCGATATGTATTTGTCAAATTGCCTCAAGGAGACACACACTTTCGTTGAGATGACACATGTTTCAGTCATATGTTGGGTAATTGAAATATTTCGGTGAAAGCTACATATGTGACATGTAATTGAACTTTGCACGTGTATCTTATTGGGATTCTTTGAGTTTGTCACCTAGAATAGCCTTTCATTTCCCCTCACCATCACCACCCAACTCACCTCAAAATCTTTCGCCACTTTCATGTTTTATATGACTTTGCTCTTCGCCACCACTTCACCATTGCTCAAATTCACTATGAAATGAAATGTTTGCTTTTGGGATAATGCATTGCCACACCATATGAAAATACACACTACCTCATTTTCTACCATCACCTCCACCAAAAATATCATATTATTGTTACTTAATGTTGCATGCACATAAGGTGCAACAGGGTTAGCAATCATGGATTTTGAGTAAGGTTCAACTGTCAATTTATACTCTTTCACTTTACAAAACCCTGCTTTAACAAAACATCAAGTCACACCCACCCGACGTAACTTGCACCTTTGGGCAACTACATTATATATATATATATATATATATATATATATATATATATATATATATATATATATATATATATATATATATATATAGGCTTCTTTGAGTCCATCCCTTTCAATACCTTATCATTGCCCCTCACCTTCACTGTTTAGCTCACTTAGAAATCTTTCATCACTTTCATGTTTTGTATGGCCTTATTTTTTCTCACAACTTTGTCATTACTCAAGTTCATTACAAAACATAACATCTCCTCCCCACATAACTCATTGCAACACCGTATGAATAAACACACAACCTCATTTTCTATTGTCACCTTCACCATAAATATCATATTATTGTTGCTTAGCACTTCATGCACAAAAGGTGAGATAGGGTCAGCGTTCATGGGTTTTGAGAGATGTACGACTGCCCATTTACACTCTTTCACTTTACAAAACCTCACTTTACCAATATAAAACATTACATCCCTTCTGTTGTAACTTGCACCTTCACACCACTTCTGCATTACTCAAACTCACCGGGAAATGTGACATCTTCTCCCCACACAACGTATTGTCATGTCATATGAAGTAACATACCACTTTCTTTTCCATCATCTCCTCCACCAAAAATATCAAATTATCATTATTTCACGCTTCATGCAAAAAAAAAAAAAAATACAAATTCAATGATCATAAGTTTCATATACAAAACTACTGTTGATTTATTCTATTTTATTTTACACAATTCCACTTTACTAAAAACAACAAATTATAACCTTATGACGTAACTCAAAATTTACACTTTTAAAACAACTATAATATTTAATATAATTTGTTTTAGATAATAATACCCGCTAGAAACCAAACATGGCTAATGTGAGTGAGGGGAATATTACATGCATCCAGCGTATAAAGGGGCTGGAACATGCATCTAAAAAAAATATAAAGTGAAATAAAATAAAATATAAAAAGAAGATCTGCATTCGGATTTTCTGAAGTGATATATCGTGCACAGGGTAGGTGGCAAATCGTGCGGATGAACTACAGTTTAAAGGACTTTAAAAAAAAAACCAAAGAATATAAAAAAACAACCCAATAAAATAAAAATCGATATAATTAATAATAGTAAATAAATAAAATTAAAATTGTTTTTACTGGGTTAAAAAAGATGTTTACCATTTGGAACATCAAATAACTTGTCATAAATAATTCACTTCTTAAACTCACGAAGGATGAAAAGTTCCCCAACACCAAAATAAGGCTACGCACTATGTCAAATTAATTTAATTCTTACATGGTCCACCCCTAGCAAATTCTATCGTATATAGGTATGTATGAACTACTTATACTTTGCCCCACACCAAACTAACTACACATACATATTAATTCGAATATATATTGGTATTTATATTTATTTATATAATATTAAAAGGATGTATTTTTTTGTGCATACAATAAGTAACAATCACATGGAATCATTGAATTACATAGAATGTTTGCATCTCAGTTCATATTTCATAAATACATATATAACAGATTATAATGATGAGTAAGTGTACATCTAAATCAGTGAGTTCTTTCAGCTAGGCAGCCATGAGTAAGGGGTATCCATACCATCAAAGTCACCTAGTACACGATCTTGACCTTAACTATTTGACTCTCTGTGTTGGATACCTAAAGAGATTTCTACTCTGGTGGATGGATATAAGCAACCATCATCCTCACCAGTCAAACTGCAACCTTTTCGGTGTAACCTATAATTTATAAATTGATAAGTTAAATATGTTGAAATTATCTAAATAGAGCATAAGTTGAAACCATCTCTCCATCTTAAAAAAAATCATTTGTTATTATTGTTATCCCATTGTCATTCTAAAATTTGGAGCTTCTTAATTTATTGAAATTATAAAAAGTTTATAGAATTGAAAAACTAATGCTAAGCTCGAGTTGAACCATGACATTAGCTTTGGATTTCCAAATGATAGAGCTATTGGTGACGACATCTAATTTCTTACCATCAACACTCTCAAGTGTCCAATTTACAATCTTCTTGAGTCGACGATTCGTATCTTTTGGAGATGCAAATTTTCTAAAAGAATATGGGCTTTTGTGCACAATGATTTCTATGATATTTTTGGACACTAGTGATCTGGGAAACAAACTCTTCTAGCATTTAATATTTTTTCAAATTGTGATTTTGTTAGGCAGTTGATTATTAGCCACTTGTGGAACTATAGATGTATTATTGTATTTAATAACTCTTGGATTCCTTATATAATTACAATTCAAAAGTTTTGCTCTCACTGTTGTTCACTGTTACATATTCTCTTTACGATTTTTGAGAGAAATCTTGTCTACGATACAAAACTAACACAACAACTAACGAAAATTGAAAAATAAATTAGAAAAATTGAAAATAATCACATAAATGTTATATTGAAATTGTAATGGTTCTTATATTATATTTTATACTTCCTTTCTGACCTTCTTATCTTACAACTCTTATTACCATTACAAATACCGATTTTTTCAATTAAAAAAAAGAATAAAACTAAACTTGAATTTTATAATAAAACTTTTTACAAATTATAATGTGATATGATTCATTCACTCATATTAAATAACCTTTAATATCTATATATTTATAGAGAAGATATAGATTCGTTTCTATTAAAACGTGTTAAGCTTAAATATCCCCCTCCACTTCCGCCCCCCAAAAAAATAAAAATAAAAATAAGTAACATAATTTGGAGCTCTCAATTTTACATATATGCAGCAACTATGTCAAGGGCTAAAGTTGTCGACTGTTTAAAAATTGCCTAAGAAATTACTCGTCTGTCAGTGACACGTACCATGCGGATTAAAGAATTCAATTCAGCACGTCTCTTTCGTTCGCTTTAGTGTGGACAGATGGATGTATCTGGCTCCGACTCACGCGAGTCTTGTAGGCATCTCTCTTTCTCATGAATGATTGATATTGGAAGCGTCGTAATTCCTGCGGACCCCTCATTCATGTATATACGATGCCTTAATACCATCTAAGATGAAAATATTTTAACTTGAAATCAATGAATCTCAGGCTCAAGTGCTGCTATTAAGGGTGAGGAAGGGCGAGGCAGAGTCGGTAATAGTTATATTGCAATGGCACAAACTCATCACGTAGTAATGTTCCCTTTCATGGCACAGGGCCATTTCATTCCTTTCCTCAGACTTGCTAAGCTGCTTGCCGCAGAAGGCCTTACTGTCAGTTTAGTGACCACGCCAATGAATGCCTCCAAATTGCAATCCCAGCAGGCGGTTGGATCGAATATTCGTTTCGTATCTCTTTCTCTCCGACACATCGACGGCCTCCCTCCCGGCTGCGACAGCGCTGATGCTCTTTCCGTGGTTGAATGCGCCGTGTTGCTCTGCTCTTCGCACAAGCTTTCTGTGCCGTTTGAAGAATGGTTGGAGAAGATGATAGCGGAGACTTCAAAAAAGCCCGTGTGTATCATAAGCGATGTCTTCATGGCATGGACGGCGGATTCGGCTTCCAGGTTTGGGATTCCATTGGTGGTGTTCCATACAACAGGAGCCATGGGAGCTTCTCTACTGCAATTCCTCTTTACCAATCAAGTCTCCAAATTAATAAGCAGCAACGATGGCACCGTTGTGATCCGCGACCGTTCTCTGAATGTCAATCTCACCCATTCTCTGCTCACCGAGATGTTGAGGTATCCACCAGAAGTTTACCATCTGCTTGCAACACATCGACAGAATTACGCCGTCGCCAAAGCACGCTGCGCCGCAACGCTTGTCAATACATTTGACGGGGTCGACGCAGGGTATGTCCAGTATTTAGAGGAATCGACAGGTAAGCCCGTTTGGCCCATAGCTGCTCCTTTGCACAATCCCCAAGAAGGGGTCCAGAATGAATCGGAGTGTATCCGTTGGCTAGATGGTCAAAAGCAAAACTCTGTCCTCTATGTTTCCTTCGGATCATGGGTTTTTCCATCGGAAGGCCAAATAAAAGCCCTCGCCAGGGGCATCGAAGCCAGCAGGCAGCACTTCATTTGGGCAATCAAAGACCCTAATTCTTGCGATTCACTGCCCGAGGGATTCGTTGAAGCAACGAAAGACAGAGGAATGGTGATCCACGGGTGGGTGCCTCAGCTGCAAATTCTGTTCCATCCATCCACTGCCTGTTTCATGAGTCACTGTGGATGGAATTCCACATTAGAGAGCATCTGCGCGGGAGTTCCAATGGTGGTATGGCCCATGCTATTCGACCAATTCATTAACGCCAAATTGGTAACGGAAGAATTGAGAATCGCATTGCAGATCTGCGAGGGATGGGATACAATTCCGAGTAGCGATATTGTGGAAAGCACAGTGAAGGCAGCCATGGCAGAAAAAAATGGAAAAGAGATGCGTGAACGCGCATGGAAAATAAAAGAATCCGTTTATGAAGCGTCGTATGAGTTGAAGATTAAATCTTTTATATCTTATGTCCTCAGCCTCGGCCCCGATCAGGTTAAATAAAAGTTTTTATTTCAAAAGCAACGCTGTGGATAGTCTATTTGTAATTCAGCACAATTAATAGTGAAAAAGAGATGAAATTCCATTTATCTTATCCTGCTTGCAAATCGATGCTTGAACGACCTACAAAACCCTAAATAATGTTGGCTCATATTAATATTAGATATTTCCAGTGTCCTATGATTCACGCCGATCTATGTAATTTTCGCACAGGTTGTAAAAGAATACAGAAATGTATTACCATTATTTCATTCACTTGGATCGACCAAAATTTGTGTCACTCGCAGAGCAGAGGGGACTGTTTTTCTGTAGTGCAGGATTGGGAGTTAGTATAGGCTTTTACATTGTTGTTGTTTGGTTAGCGGATTTAGGAAAGTTCTCTGCTCTTATAGTAGTGTATATCCGGTTAAATGTTGTTTAGTTAATAGATTTAGGAAAGTTTTCTGTTTTTTAGTAGTGTATACGCAGTTAAATATTGTTCAGTTAGTAGATTTAGGAAAGTTCTCAGTTTTCATAATAGTGTATACTTCGTTAAATGTTGCCTGTTTTTATATTAGTGTATATCTTATTAAATATTGTTCGATTAATGGATTTAAGAAAGTTCTTTACTCTCATAATAATATATACCTAATTAAATATTTTTCTCTTAATAAATTAAAGAAAGTTCTTTACTTTTATAACAATGTATATTTAATTAAATATTATTAGATTAAAAAATTGAAGAAAATTCTTTACTTTCATAATAATGCATACGTGATTGAATGTAACTCTTTAAATTATAAAATATTCTTCAAATTTTTTAAAACACTATATTATATAATTGCGAAAATTATTGGTGGACCCCTGAAATTTATAAAGAATTGAAGAATTTTTAAATCGGATGAATTTTATTGGGGAGAACGCCCCCAAATTCATCTGCGAATCTTTTTGATACCTCGACATTAGGTTGGTGGACAGTGGAGTGACGCAATCAACAGGGAAAGTAGAAGTAGGCGGTCACGTCGGCCATGAAAACTTGCATTCAATTATATACTTTTCATCATTTGCCATGTGCAACTCGTAATAATAATAAATCTATATTCAAATTGTTCCCAGTTTATTCATTTATTCAAAAGCTTGAAGACAACACTCCGTCCCCAAGTCCCCAAACTGAACTAAAGGGATAAAATTAGCTTGCAAGATAATTTATTTATTAAATTAATCAGATTTTATGTATCCAACTAATATGTTTCTTCTAGGCAATCACATTATGTATAGAAATTATATTTTATTGTGTTTTTTAATATATTATATTATTGTACATGGGTCATACTCATCTCGAATTAATACTGTGCAAGTTCGAGGCAATTGTTTACCTGAGGAAAGTGAGAGGCACAGACAAAATAACCCTTTGTTTGTAATGATAACAACCATCTGATCTAGGGTAATGCTTACAGCTTATCACTCTTTACAAAAGTTAATTTTATTGAAAAGTAGGGTTTCGTTGCAGCTATAGGATTTAAAGAGTTTTATTACAATCCTAGGGTATTTTGTGGTTCGGGTGTATTTTTTTGGTTCAGGGAATTCACACATTTTTGTTGTTTATTGATTTTGTTCTCTGATGGATGTCTATATCCTATTTCAAAGATCTCATTTTGGTATGAGTTGGGAAGATGTTGGCAAATATGAACCAATTGGATATAACATAAGTGGAATATTGACAATGAATGCATATGTTATAGAATCAAGGTCAAATGCGATAGATGAAAGATTTAATCGACTGACAAGGAATATTTGGGAATTAAATTCAAATGTTTACATTGTGGATATAGAGCATAAGTTTTACTTGCTCTTTAAGCCACCTCAGATTGCCTTTATCCATATATGCACTATATATTATGTGTAATCCTTTTCATTTTTATTCCCATCTGCGCTATGATGCCAAAGCTGGATCAAAATCAATTTGAAGTTCATTGTGTTTTGATGACTAGTTAATTAAACACAAATTTAAGGAAAATAGATTGTATTTTATTAATATAAAATGTTTATATATGTGTATGTATGTACATATATACGTGTATGTACATATATACATGTATGTATATGTTTCAATGAATTTTAGCTTATATTTTGAGAAAAGAAGAATAAAAAACTAAATACGGGTATGGTTGAAAAACCTGTTTAGTTGTGCGCACATTGAATTAGATGAGTGTGAAGATCTTCTCTTTGGCTTGAGAGAAGGACCTGTAAATAAGACAACACTAAAGCAAATGGTTGGTTAGATAGATAGTTGGGTGGATTGCCTAGTGCTATATAGATCCTAGAAGTAGGGGCTTCCTCAGGGGTTGTCAATCCACATGTTTTAAACAATTAAATTTAGAAAATAGAAGATAAAATACTTGCATCAATAATCAAAGCTACTGAAATCGAATACAAAAAATGCTTCATAAAGAAATAGACTAGAATGACTAATATAGCAATAAGCAAGTCAATACTAATGCTAAACAGATCAGGGGTGTTTCAAAAAATAGGTTCAGGGTCTGTGAACAGGCAGATGAAAAGAAAGTTAGATTTAGTTGAGGGTAAGTGGGTGAAAATAGCTTTCTATTTTTTTATACCACAGTGATCATCGAAAGTTGGGCAGATCGTCCATGGTTAAGGTGACCATTGATGGTTACTGTGTGTTGGATTTGTGTAATAAATGACTAATTGATGAGATTCCAAAAGGCAGTTTTTAGATGTTGGTTCATGTTGATCTATTTTTTAAATATAAATAAAGTGACTGAATGATTAAAACATATACTTAGCTTGTTGGTGGTTGGTCAGATGAATGATTGAGATAGTTAACTTGTTGATAGAATTTGGTGTGATTCTAGCAGAGTAACGATACTTGAATATCGATCAAGGGGTTAGTGACAAGTCAACTCTCTGATGTGATGGTTAGATCATTAGATTGTTGGAGGAAGTGACATGCAAAAGAAGCTCTAGGTGTAAAAGCTCTTGATAGTTATGGATGGATCTCACCTCCTGCTCTTCTTTTCTTATAGGCTAGGAAGGAGAGGTCCAAGTGAAGGTTCAACTAGGATTTATAGTTATAACTCATGCATGCAATGGCTTGCATATAGATTTAGACAAAATAATTATAAAAAAGTAAGGCATAGTTAAGGATGAATTAAATTGGTTTAGATAATGGAACCTAACCAACAATAGTCAAGGTGATCGTCGATGGTCAAGGGTCAAAGGCAGTGTTGGTTAAAGGGTAGGTTTTAGTCAGAAAGTCAACTAACTTAGGTTAGGTGGGTTAGGTTTAATTTAAGGGTAAAAAAGTTCAAGGTTAGGCCCAAATGGGTCCTAAGATGGTCTAAGGGAGTTACGACATTCAAAACCATCGTGTGCAGATTTTTGGTGTATATATTTTACCCCTTTTTGTTATGTAGCTTTGAATCAACAAGCTATAAAATAAAAAATGAATTGCAGGTCGAAGGTTGGGTTATCCTGAATATGGGAGGAGGTGTTCCCCTTCAAATTGAGAGTCAATGAGGTAAAATAGAATCAGGTGCAAGTTTGATGAGTGGTGATGAAGGTGGACATCATGAAGGTGGGAGATAGGTTGGGCACTAAAGCGCAAATGCATACACGAAGTGTAACAAAAGGTGTGATAACCAAAATCATGCATGGACTAGGTTGTCATAGTTGGTAAAAATAAAGGTTGGTGCTGGAAAGATAAGTGACAAGTAGAATATGTGATTTCATTTAGGCATGATAGTTGGTTACACTCGTAAATGTAAGTCTCTTAGGCGATGTCAGTGTTTTTGTGGGTATCCAAGATAAGAAGTACTCTTGAAGAAAATACAAATTAGTCAGGGAAAGTCATAGGTATCTGAGGTAATAAGTGCTCCCAAGAAGATATAAGTGGGTCAGGTATGCGTGAGGTGGCATAAACTCAAAAAGTGGTCAACATGGTGATTGTTATCATTGCGGTCAAAAGACTAGGCAAAAGTCATTGCAAAACATGCTCTAGTTGGGCTGAAATAGACCAATGACGAGGTGAAGAGGTGGGTGGAAAATGTAGTCTCCATGGGTGGGTGCTTGATTAGGTTAGGTTGAAAGTTTTTTTGCTCAAGGAAAAAGGAAAAAAGTGTCATAACCTGACCATCGATGGTCAGGGGGTCGAAAGGTGACCGTTGATGGTCACCCTAACTATCGATGGTCAGGGTGCAAACCGTAAAACTATGGTGGTCAAAAAGCAAAAAAATGAATCATTTAGACTCATTTACATATTTGAACTATATATCTCTTGTTGTTTGTCATATTAGGTGAATTTGTGGATAGTGATTGCTGAGGTGGACAAGCAGACCGAGTGGACCAATAAGGATGTAGGGCATGCGTGGATATAGATGAGGATGGATAGTAGGTCCTCATATTCCTCCTTGATGATGGTCAAGGAATGAGGTAGGTGTTGTCTTCAATTAGTAGAGTTAGTTTGTAATATTTATTACATTCAAAGTGATAGTGTAGTGTAGTGTTATGGATGTGGTGGGAGGGTGTTTTGGTTGGTCTTTAGTTTTAGAGTTTTAGGTTGGTTGGGTTAAATTTGTTTTTGATTTGGTAATTGGATAGGGAGAAGATAAGTAGGCATGGAATAGAGACCAAATTAAGGTTACTATGGTGGGTTTTGGGATCATGGGTGAATTATGGGTAGATTAGGTTTTGGGTGTTCTGGTCGTGGAACACCCACATCAACTGTCAACAGTCAACATCCATAAGGAGATGGACACTTGACCATTAGTGGTCACCATGACCATCGGCAATCGATCCAAGCGGTAAAAAGTGAAGCTTAAATATTTAAAAGGGGTGTATAGATAATGTTTGATTAGAGTGCAAATAGGATAGGGTAATTGTCTGGAGTAGGAATCAAGTTTTAGGTATCAATTATAGGAGGTTAAGGAATGGGTAAGTGGAGTAGGTGTAAAAAAAAAGAGGTGATATTGATTTTGGTAGTTGTTGGTCTATTGAATTTATTAGTTGAAAGGATGGGGATTGGATCTTGGTTAGGCTATAGGTAATATTGGATTTGGGCACAAGGTAAAAATAGGTTAGGGTAGGATAAATGAAGTAGATGAGAGATGGGTGTTAGCAATTAAGTTTACAGACAACAATAATAAATAATTCTAAATGTGTCTTCTAACAAACCTTATAGGTGTAGGAGTAGATCCAGATGCAGGATCAGGTACCTCACATCTTCACAGAGATCCACCAAGGGATGACCCCAGAAGATTGGGCATATATGGAGGAGGTTAGGCTTGGAGTGATACGACACTACTAGCATGTGCCCTGAGATGTGACGATGATCATGGCCCTCATCAAGAGATGGGATCTGACCAAAAACACCTTCCTACTACCCATTGGTGAGACGACTATCTTTCCAGAGGACGTGCACAAGATCACACGATTACCCCTTCAGGGTAATTTGATAAATCACATTGAGTGGGAGGAGCAGGATGAGTGCTTAGAGATAATATATAGAGACAACCATGATCATGTTAGGTGGTATACTAGGGGCTTTAGTTACTCTACACTTTATTAGAAGGTGAGGGGTGAGAGGAGACTGATGACCATGATGATGATGGTTGTTTCATGTTTTACCCTTCCAGATTCAAGCAGTAGGAGGTATTCCTATTTATTGCTGGGGGTGTTGGTCGAGATGCTACTAGGATGTAAAGTGTTTGGATGGGTACATGTGCTAATTGTCTAGATATATAGGGAGTTGTGGGGATTTATAGCTCACAAGAGGTATGGCATTAGCATCGAGCTTGTCCTACACTAATGGGCTTATAAGCACCTCTAAATGCTAACGCTGATGGGGCTGTCATGGGTTAAGTTTCCTCAGATAGATTTCTTAGTTAGTTTCATGTAGTGGAGAGATGACTTTGACACTTTAGGTGCAGGAGGAGGAGCTCATGATGTAGATTGGTTTAGAGGTACACTAGTTGCCTTGGTCATTGGTGATTTGATCTAGAGGCTCTATGTCAGGTTTCTAAAGTGGGCTAGATACAAGAGGCATACTTTATCCGTATAGAGTTATAGGTAGATCTTCATCAAGCAAGATGGGGAGATAGATCCCATTCGACAGGGTGTGGAGAAATTTTAGCTTGGTTCAGGGTATCCCTAGCCCATTCTCCAAGTATAGGTGGGAGGATACAAAGATCTTATTCCTTGAGCCACATCCAGTATAAACCTTGGTAGATTATGAGGAGTTACCAGTGCAACCAATGATAGATTATATAGGTTTTCAAGATGGTTACCCTGCATGGTACTAGGCTCTTTACACAGCAATGGATTTTGGTGGGGATGATGGTGGTAGGAGGTAGATGGATGTGAACCCAGCTAGTAGAAGTCAGTGGGCACATGTTCAAGGAGGTGCCCCAAATGCATAAGCAGGAATGACACTAGCTATTATACAGGCACAAGTTATAGCATTACAGGGTTAGGTGGTAGTTTTACAGGGTTAGGTGGCTATACTTACGAGTGAGAGGGACAATGCTAGAGCTTCACTAGCCTTGGTTACCTAAGAGAGAGACTCCTTGAGATAGAGAGGAAGAGAAGTAACACCTACAAGACCACTGGGCACTATCCTTATGGCATGATACCTAGCCATAGTGGAGGAGTTACACTATTATGAGGCTATAGTCATGAGGTGGTGTCCTGATGAGCCCTAATGGGGTCAGTATAGATCTAGTTTGGAAGGTGGTGCTAGCATGGTGACACTAAGTTAGTGGGCTAATTTTGTAGGTGGATAGATAGTTACATCGAGAGGAAACGTAAGGACCTTAGGAAGACAGGCACCAGGAGGTAGCGGTGATCCAAGAGACAGTGGTGCCCTAGGGGCATAGTCATGACATGGTTTACGATATATTATATTGTGTTGTATATCATTTTGATTTTGGCATGCGAGTCGATGTAGTGAGATGTACATTTTGAGAGAGACACATGTATATTATTGTATACATTATGGTGTTACACTCACGATATATATGTATATGTATATGTATATGTATATATACACACACACACACACACACACATATACATATACATATATATATATATACATACATGCATATATATATGTATATACATACATATATATATGTATATACATATATATATATATACATATATATATATATATACATACATATATATATATATATATATATACATATATATATATACACACACATATACATACATATACATACATATACATACATATATATACATATATATATATATATATATATATATATATACATATATGCATACATATATATGTATGTATATATACACATATATATGTATATATACACACACACATATACATATACATATATATATATATACACACATACATACATATATACATATGTATATGTGTATATATATATATATGTATATGTGTGTATATATATATATATATATGTATATATGTATATAAATATATATATATATATATATATATATATATATATATGTATATACATATATACACACACATATATATATATATACACACATATACATATATATATATATATATATACATATATACACACATATACATATATATACATATATACATATATATACATACATACATATATATATATATATATATATATATATATACACACATATACATATATATATGTATGTATGTATGTACATACATACATACGTACATACATACATACATACATGCATACATACATACATACATATATATATATATATATATATATATATATACACACACACACACACACACACATACATACAGATACATACATACATACACACACACACACACACATTATATATATACATACATACAGATACATACACACACACACACACACACACACACACACACACACACACACACACACACACACACACATATGGTTTATGGTGTGTTTTGATGTTAATGAGATGATGTTATATTGATCACTAATGATGTTATATTGATTATACTTATGTTATGGATATTAGATACTGATGTAGATTCACCTATTTAGGCATGTGATGGATTTTTTTTTAATGTTGATGATGATGCTTATGTTATTTATGGTTATGATGATGTTTATGCTAAAAATTAATAAGTATATGCTTCCTTATTTGGATTTAGATATGTGGTGAAAATGGTTGGTTTTTTTATTATTCATGGATGTTTGTCTTTGACATGATGATGGATATGCTAATGATGTATGCTTTTGCTTATGATACATGTTGATATGTTGTGGTTATGATTATGGTTTTTCTTTATTAAGGTAAAAGACATAAGGTAAGTTGAATAACAACACCAGATGTTAGAAAAAAGAATATAACTAAGAGACAAATGTCTTAGTGAATATATCAGTGAGTTACGAGAGGATAAGAAGAGGGCATGATGCTTCTTCTTTGACATAGACTAAAACAAAACCATAGTTGGATTTACTTAAGGAATGTAATCCCTTTGAATGCATTGCATTAACATTTGCTAGTTGGTTAAAAAGGTGTCTTGATCACATAATGTCAAGTGAGCTCAAAATCCCTTGCTTATAGTGTATAAAGGGGAGATGGATGAAAATGGAACCTTCTTGTGAGGCTAGCATGTCTCTTTTGGAGGCTACCAAAAAGTCAATAGAAACAAGTCTATGTTATACAAAGTGTAGACCGATCAATGCAAGAAGTCTACTTATGAAAGACGACTGTGACTTTCAAAATTAATTTGCTTATGAGAGTCGATTGTGACTTTCAAAATTATTTTGATTTTGATATTGCTTGATAATGGGTCTTTCATTTTTTTTAATTGTTGCTTAGGGGTTGGGGAAGCTTCCAAAAAATTGCTTATTTTGATAAATGTGTTACTTAACCATCCTTTGAGGGAGTAGTCTAAGTTCGCATGCTTTGTTTAATGCTTTTGATAGTTATCCTTCAAGGGAGTAGTCTACCTTACTTTGAGCAATTTCAAATATGTTTCTAAAAGTTGTCCTTCAAGGGAACAATCTATGAATGTTAGGAATGACCCATGATTGCTATTGGTTTGGATTTTGCTTTTGATTATGTTTGATTTTACTTGACATAGACTTGCTTATATATTCTTAAGGGTTCGCCTTTATGAAGGAAAAACTAAAAGCAAAAGAAGGTTGATTAGGTGTAAAGAGGTTTATATGACAACAACCATGGGAATCCGTTCTATGAAGAGGGGAATAAAGTAACATGAGAATCATGCCATGGGTGGAGGTGTGGTACTCATTATTCAAGATTAGGATATTATTATGATGGATAATCACATTATTTAGTTTTAATTAGTTGACACTAAAATAGGGAGATGGAATGTGGTTTGAAAGCAAGGGATGAGCTTAAGTTAAACATAAAGGTAAGCTTGATCCTTCTTAACAAAAGAAAGGATGCAGATGTGAAGAATTGAGGGGCTCAGGTTCTAGGTTTCCTTCAAGAGAGGATAATTGGTAAGCACCTGATCCATATTTATGGGTTATGATATAAGGTCCAAACCAATTGAAAGCAAACTTGCCCCACTTGCTTTTCTCCATATTGGTGACATGTTGATTTTCCTTTAGGACGAGATATCCTATGTTTAATTCTTACACTCTAAGGTGTTTGTTATAGGCACATTTGATGCACTCTTGATAGACATAAAGATGGGTAAGGGAAGATAAGTGACATTCATCAAATATCTCAAGGTGGGCTAAATGATGTTGATGATAATCATCCTTAGAAATGAGATCTTGGAAAGATATGCGAAGAGAAGGTATTTGGATTTCAAGAGGCAAGATGGCCTCCACTCCAAACACGAGAAAAAGGTGTAGCACTTGTATGGGTTCTAGTGCTAGTAAAATATGCCCATAAGGTGAAGGGGATGTGTAAATGCTAGTCTTGACCAGATGCATTGACCATTTTAGTGAGCATGTTATTGAGAATTTTGTTAGAGCCTTATGCTTGTCCATTCATTTGAGGGTGATAAGGCGAAGAGAAAGTTAACTTGATCTTGAATGGATCACAAAGACCCTAAACTTGCTTGTTTTTTTAAAGATTTACCATTATTGGTGATGAATTTGTGAGGAACACCGAAACGGTAGATGATGTGATGGTTGATAAAGTTGAAAATACTTTCTACTTTGGTTGAGACTAAAGGAATAGCCTCTAACCATTTGGTAAAATACTCAATCATGGTAATGATATAATGGTTTTGCTATGAAGAATGGGGCTTGATTTCACCAATAAGGTCTAGACCCCATTATGAGAAGGGTAAAGAATTAGTGGATACGTGATGGTTTTGGCTAGGTGCATGATGCAGATTGGTGTGCTGTTGACATTTAATACATTTTTTCACATAATTACAATAGTCTTGGTTAAGGTTAGGCCAGTAATAGCCAAGGCAAAATATACACTTGGCTATAGCAAGGCCACTAAAGTGTCCCCCATAAATCCCATCATGAATTTCTCTGATAGTATGAGAGGATTTATGACTATGTAGGCACCAAAAGAGGAGACCATCAACACCACATTTATAAATAATTCCCCCCATAATGGTATAATTTGAGGTGATCTAGATAAACTCTCTTTGAGCATTCCTAGAAAGATTAGAAGGAATGATGTCAAGGTTGAGGTAGTTGAAGGTCTATTGATACCAAAAGTCAGGATGGGTCTCCTCCACATTGAAGATGGTGGGAGAATTTGTTTTGACATAGGAAGGTTGTTTAAGTCTCTGGATAATGACAAATAACTTAGAGTCAAAGGGCATAGATGGGAACTGAGAGGCAAGGGAAACCATGGTGTCAACAAATTTACTGGTAGATCATGGAGTTGACTGATGAGGTAGTGTTCAAATGATGTTTAGAGTTCATCAAATAGCTATCTATTCTATTTCAAAACAACATTCTTACACTGGTAAGAGTCATTGACTTGACTAACCATTAGTTGGGAGTCACCAAAGATGTTGATATTTTTCATAACCAAGGCTAAAGTGGTCTGAAGGCCTATCACTAGGGATTTGTACTCATCCATATTATTGGTGCATTTAAAATATAGCTTGAAAGACAAAGGAAGAGGTCCACCATCAATGGGGATAAGGATGATGCCAAATCCCCCACCACATTAACACTTTGATCTATCAAAGAACATGGTGAATTGATAGGTGAAGTCCACCTGAGAGAGGGTCATGATGGACTAATCTGAAAACTCAAGAGAAGGTTGGTTGTCTGCTAATGGTTTGTTAACCAATTGGTTAGAAATAACTTTACCTTTAATTGACTTTTACTAAATAAAATAAAGATCAAATGTAGCTAAAATCATGAGCCACTTGGCCATACATTGGTTTTCGTATGGTTTGGAGTTCATGTACTTGAGTGGGTTAGTATTGGTTATGACATAGGTTTTGTGGTTAAGAAGGTAGGGGTGAAGTTTAGTGGCCATGAATACTGGAGATAAGCAAAGTTTATTGATATGTGTGTACTAAGTTTTTTACTCTACAAGCGTATGGCTAATGTAGTAGATGACTTGTTCTTTGTGTTGTTCACTTGATGAGCAAGCATTGCCCCTAGGGAGTGGTTGGTGGTGGAGATATAAAGGTAGAAAGGTTGGTCATCCTTGGGAGGGGTGAGGATAGGTGGAGACAAAAGTTACTTTTTGAGTGTATCAAATGCCTTTTGATAGTCACTATTCCACTTAAAAGATACATCCTTCTTTAGAAGGTGATGTAAGGGTTAGCATCAGTCCAAAAGATGAGAGATAAAGTGATGAATGGATTAGAGCTTCTCCTAGAAATTATGGAGTTGCTTGAGGTTGATTAGAGGAAACATGTTGAGGATGGATTTTAATTTGGTAGGATCGACTTCGATTCTCTGAAGGGAAATGATAAAGCCAAGGAGTTTTCCTAATAAGACCCCAAAAATGCACTTCTTGGGGTTAAGGCAAAAATGGTAATGGATGAGGCACTCAAAGATAATCTTGAAAACAACTAGATGATCCTTACAATATTTTTATTTCCTAAGAAGGTCATCCACATAGTCCTTGATAATCTTATGGATAAGGTCATGGAAGATATAAGTCATAACACATTGGTAGGTTGCACCAATGTTCTTTAGTCTGAGAGGCATGACTCTATAGAAGAAGGTCCCCCATGGAGTGATACATGTGGTTTTCATATTAATCTTTGAGGGAAATTAGAATCTGATTGTAACCCGAGAATCCATCCATGAGAGATAACATCTCATGGCTGGCTGTAAGATCAACTAGCTGGTCAATGCTTGGTAGAGAAAAGTCATCTTTGGGGCAAGTCAGGTTAAGTTTAGAAAGGTCCACATAAATGCATAGTCCCCTTATGTCTTTGGTGATAACCATGACATTTGAGACCCATTGCGGATAGTCAATGGGCTGAATGAAATTGATAGATAGGAGATGTTGAATCTCTTCTTTGACGAGAAAGGCTATGCAAGGGTGCATACATTGAAGTTTCTACTTAACGAGCTTGGCATCATGGCTGGTGACTATGTTATGGGTGGAAATGGTGGGGTCAATTCTTGACATGTCACTATAAGACCAAGAAAATGCTATGCTATGATCTTGTAGGAAGGAGGGGAAGTCCTGAAGCTCCTCAAAATTTAGTGATTGGCCAAGTTTGATAATACGAGGGTTGTCTAGAGTGCCCAAGTTGATATCCATGGTGGATTCATTCAACATGGTTGAAGTCTCAGGAAAAAGGGATTTATGGATGGAGGAATTTAGTGCACCAAGATAGGTGAGAATAAAATCATCATCCTTGCACTAAATGATGTTAATGGTAGGAGAGTCATCTCCTATCATCTTAGGATTGGTCAAAGGGATGGTTATAATTTCCTCCTCTTTTTTATAAGTCGGAGGTCTGAGGCTGATCATGTTGATGAAAAAAAATGTTAGGTGGGATGATGTCATCATCCTCACACTCAGGTGGAGAAGAGGTTGGCGAGGAAGGGATGTCTTCTCAACAACAGTGGTGGTGGGTGTTTTGGTTTTCCTCTTGTTAGGTAAAATGAAACCAATGTTGTGTTTCTCAAGAACCTTTTTGGTCTCAATTGAAATCAACTCATGTGTGCCATGCTCATATCATCTAAGATTAAATCCTTTCCAATCACACCCATAGAGGTATGTCTTGGTGACGTCGGCATGTGAGACCCTACAACTAGCATGTCATCTACATACAATAATAGAATAATATATCTACCATTATCAAATCTCTTAAAATACACACAATGGTCTGATTGACACCTACTATAGCCATGCTCAGTCATAAACCTGTCAAATTTTAAGTACCATTGCCTAGGAGCTTGCTTGAGGCCATACAAGCATTTCTTCAACCTGCACACAAACTTCTCCTTACCCTTGACCTCGAATCCTTCTGGCTGTTCCATATATATTTCCTCATCCAAATCTCCATGAAGAAACGCTGTCTTAACATCTAGCTGCTCAAGATGCAAATCCTCAAAAGCAACCAAAGACAATACAACCCTTATTGAAGTCATTTTAACAACAGGAGAAAAAATCTCACCAAAGTCGATACCTGGCTTTTGTGCAAATCCTTTTACCACTAATCTGGCCTTGTATCTCATCTGTCCATTCTCACCTTCCTTCAACCTGTAGGTCCATCTGTTCTTAAGTGTTCTCTTACCAGCTGGCAATTCAACCAAATCCCATGTTTGGGTTTCTCTTAAGGACTCCAACTCCTCAACCATGCCATGCTCCCACTCACTCTTGGACTCCACCTGTATTGCTTCTTCAAAACTCTCTGGTTCTCCACCATCAGTTAGCAATAAATAAAATAAAGAAGGAGAATATCTAATTGGAGGCTTACTCACCCTTTTTGACCTCCTGATGGGTGTCTGAGACTCGTCCACAACACACTGTCCACCCAAATTCTCTGACAGTGACCGACCTCGGTCACCTCCAGACCTGTTACTGGCCGACGTCGGTTCTGCCTGACAGACCTCGGTACCTGTACAGCCGACGTCGATCTCTGTATGGCCGATGCCGATTTCTGTCCTTCTGACGCCGGTTCCTAACCTACCGACGTCGATCTCTGTGTTTTCCTGCAAGTGATTATTTCTTTTTCCCGCGAGCTCATCTTGGACTGTCACCTCATCCAATTCACCATTGCTCTGCTCAGACTGATTCAACTTCCTTAGCTGATCACAATACATCACTCTTTCGTTGAAAACAACATCACAGCTCCTGATTACCTTGTTAGTTTCTAGATTCCACAATCTGTAACCAAAATCATCTGAGCCATAGCCAATAAACGTGCATCTCATAGACTTAGCATCAAGCTTCTTTCTATTTTCCTTATCTATATGCACAAAGGCTTCACAACCAAAAACTTTGAGATATGAGAGATCAACCTTTTTACCTATCCATGCCTCTTCTGGAATACCACCATCCAGAGCTGTAGAGGGTCCTCTGTTAATCAGGTACACTGTAGTGTCAATAGCTTGTGCCCAAAACTGTAAGGGCAAAGCGGCATGCAATCTCATACATCTTGCACGCTCCATTATTTTCCTGTTCATCCTTTCAGCAATTCCATTCTGCTGAGGTGTCCTTGGAATCATCCTTTGCCTACGGATTCCATGCATGTAACAATAATCTCTGAACTTATGACTACAGAACTCACCACCATTGTTTGATCTCAGGCACTTTAACCTTTTACCTGTTTCATTCTCAACCATAGCTTTCCAAACTTTAAAAGTCTCAAATACATCAGATTTCTTTCTAATACAATAGATCCATACCTTCCTTGTGGCATCATCTATGAAAGATACATAGTACTGTGATCCTCCAATGGAAGCAACCTGAGCCGGTCCCCACACGTCTATGTGAACAAGCTCCAACTTGTGCCTCTTCTTAGTAGACCCAGTTTTGAGAAAACTAACCCTTTTCTATTTTCCAAATACACAGTGCTCACAAAACTCTAGATCTATGCCTTTTAAATCTGAAAGCATACCTTTAGACTTAAGAATTGACATCCCCTTCTCACTCATGTGGCCAAGCCTTGAGTGCCACAATTTAGCGTCCACATCTGAAGTAGATAATACAAAAGGAGATTTTTTAGTAACACAATTACACAAATAGAGAGTACCTTCTCTCTTACCTCTGGCCATAATAAGTGCACCCTTGGACACCTTCCAAGATTCTGCTGTGAGAGTTACTGTACAACCCTCATCCCCTAGCTTTCCTGCAAAAATCAAATTTCTCTTCAAGCTAGGTACATGCATCACATCTCTCAACACCCATGTGTTGCTATTCTGCATCTTCAGCTGCACTTTACCTTTGCCAATTATTTTACAGGGCTCAAATACACTATTCCAAAATCTCCATGGATATAGTCACTGAAATATTCCCTGTTAGGAGTAGCATGAAAAGATGCACCAGAATCTAATACCCAAGATTCTATATTATTATGCAGAGAGAAAATTAAAGCATCTTGTGCAATACCTGCAATCTTGGCTTCTTCCTTTCCTTCGTGCTGGTTTTCCTCCTTAGGCTTTGACCAACAATCTCTGCTTATGTGCCCCATCTTTCCACAATTCCAGCATTGTGGCCTTCTGCCATTTCTGGATTTAGATCTGCCTTTCCCCTTTGACTTGGATCTTGATCTGCATTTCTTGCTCTTCTCTTTCTGCCTTCCCCTGCCCTCAAAACTTAAAGCGTTCCCAGATGCCTCTTCTGTGCTTTTCCTGCGTATTTCCTCATTCAAGATAACACTAACAACATCCTCTACTTTCAAAATATTTGATGCAGATGCAGTATTACTTACTGCCATTACTAAGCCATGCCAGCTTTCAGGCAAAGAACATAATATCAAAAGAGCTTTTATCTCATCATCAAACACTATATTCACTGAACTTAATTGATTCACAATACCATTGAAATCATTCAGATGAGTAGAAACAGATCCACCTTCATTCATATGCAAATTAAATAACTGCTTCGTAAGATATACCTTATTAGAAGCTGAGGGTTTTTCATACAAATTTGCTAACGTAGTCATCAACTCTACCGTAGACTTTGCCTGTGATAAATTGGATATCACAGTGGATGCTAGACTCAGTCTTATAGAACCCAGAGCCTTTCTGTCAAGAACTTCCCATTCTTCATCCTCCATGTCTTTGGGCTTCTTTGCAATACCTCCTAACGGTAAATAGAGATCTTTCTGATACAGATAGTCCTCTATCTGCATTCTCCAGTGTTGGTAATTTTTGCCATTGAACTTTTCCATTCTCAATTTACTTTCATCTGCCATTGCTTCTCCCACTCAAACAAAAATCCCTGCAGAAACTCCTGTGAGAACCTATAATCAATACACACTACACAGATCTGAACCACCTGTTAGTGAACCTGAACTTTGATACCAATTATCAAGCTCTGAACCTGTAACCAAGGCTCTGATACCACTTGTTGGGGGATCAATCCAACAATAGATTACAATTGTGACAGCAATAAATGCAGAATTAAACCAGATTGACAAGTAATTAGAATGATAATAGTAAGAACAAGAGATACAAGAAAACACCCTGAAAACTTGTATTAACAAACTCTTTACAAAAGGAATACAATTGAAGAAAGCTTCTTTCTTCCACACCTCACCTAGATGTATATGTCTCTCAATAGATCTCTATTCCTCAAGAGCTTTCTCTCTCAAGAACAATCAACTCCAACAAGCCTGGATTGATTCAATTCTGTACTGTTCTTCTCACACAATGAATTACAATAATTCACTCTCTACAATAATCCACTACAAAACTACAATAAGCTAGGAAGATCTAATTCTACATATAGAATTAGGAGACTTGAGCATGTACATCCAACAAGCAGTTAAGCCACTTGAAGAAGGGCTCTAAAAATAGTATTGCTAACAATAGAGACGCGAGCTTGAGTCTACAACTCAAACTTATCATTCAAACACTCGCTTCTGTCCACGGAAATAGCTTTCTGGACTCGCAGGTAATCGACGTCGGTTCCTACTGCTTATCTGTGACCGCCGTCGGCCGACCCTCTGTCGACGTTGGCATCTCTGTAACTGCCTGTGACCGACGTCGGTCGCTCCTGACCGACGCCAGTGTCTGTGTAGACCAGTGTCTGTCCACACCCTAACACTTGGGGAGTAGGGAAAGCATCAAGGGAGAGGAGGTGATATTTCCCTAGGGAAAGAAATTAAAATATGGATTCCAAGTGGTCAATGGTGGGGATTTAGTCTAAAGGGATAGATGAGCTAGTAGAATCCATATTGGTAGAAGAAGATATGGGTTCATCTTTCATGGTTGAGGGATTGTCTTTGGTCGATGAGGGTGTGATAGATACATGTAAAATGATGTATTTGGGTTGATAAGTCATGTTTCATGATGAAAAGGGACTTGGGTCAGCTTATATAGTGAAAAATTGACCCTCATGATCTAATTTGATGTAATGATGAAGGGTAGAGGGTACACAACCCATGGATCATATCCAAGGTCATCCCAGTAAAACATTATACTAGAATTCACCCTCCACTACATAGAGGAGCTTTGGGAGCATGTGAGGTCCTAAAGTAGTGGCCATGTTGTCATTGAAGGATTAAAGGACAATCGAGGTTTTAAACATAACATTATTTGGTAGTTTGAGTTGATCATAAGCATGGGAGGAGATGATATTAATACTAGCTCCCCCATCGATCATGACCCATTTGATGCAGGTTTGGTTGATGTAGGCAGTAATAAAAAGAGGGGGATCTGGGTCATTCAGATGGATAGAAGGTATTTCCAAATCCTTGAAGGTGATAAGGTTAGAAATTTGGAGAGCACCAATAAAGGCTACCAAAGGTTGAGGGTCTTCATGTTGGAATCCTATGGCTTGCAATGCCTTTATCATTGCTTGGCAATGATAAGGTGAGGTAGAAATCAACTCATATAGGCTGATATTTGTTGGGGTTTTTTGAAGTTGTTTGAGAACCACTCTCCTGATTGATTCAAAGGGATTAGATTGAGAGGTACCCAAGATAGATACCTTGAGTTTGGTTGAAGGTGAAGGTGATTGATTTTGACATGGTTGGGAGGTGGAAGATG
This sequence comes from Torreya grandis, assembly GCA_037957365.1. Lineage (NCBI taxonomy): Eukaryota > Viridiplantae > Streptophyta > Pinopsida > Cupressales > Taxaceae > Torreya > Torreya grandis. Next base: position 830,501 of record JARHVA010003287.1, read on the forward strand.
GGTATGTCCATGGGATGAACACTTTGGCCCTCCCCTTATCCTTCTATTGAGCATGTGATTGAGTGATCACATGGATAGTATAGGTAGGGGGAGAATTGGGGTAGGATTGGTTTGGTTCCTCATCAATCTGAGGTGAGAGTGGGGGAGTAGGTAGGCATTAGGTAGTGGTTTTTGGTTGTTGGATTGGTATTAGGTTCATGGGAGGTTCATCTATTAATAAATCATCCTCATCATAGAGCCGATGGATAATGGTTTAGAGAGATTTGTAGTTTTTCATGTCGTGCCTGGGTGTCTTATGATAGGAGCATACTTGGTGGTCATTATAGCCGATGGGTTTTGGGCCAAGATGGTGAAATGGCCTAATAGGGGGTAAGGTCAAGCAAGAAGCTTGCAATAACCTTTATAAAATAGTCAAGTAAGATTTAATTAAATGTAGAGGGGGATCAGAGGTTTTGGCCTTGGTTGGTGGGATGGAAGTCTTCCTTGAAGTAGGCTTGGTGATAGAAGGTTTGGGTAAGGAGGTGTTTTTAGTTGTTGGTTTTGGTTTTGGTAAGGTGGAAGTTGATAAATTAGAGGTAAGAGGTTTCAAGGTAGGTAGTTTGGTTATTGATGGTTCAGTGAAGATAGGTGTGTCAAAAAGCAAGTGTGATGGTGTAACCAGTAATGGTGGTTGGGTTTTGGTTGAGATAGTTGGCTTCCTAATCAAAGTGGAGGGATGCAGCCCCAAAATAGAAGGCAAGGTTGAAGAGGGTATAAATTTGGCCCTCTAGCCTTTTGTTGGCTTTACCTCCTTGGTTGATTTCTCTAGATGCTTCATTGTTGGGTTTGGTGAGGTTAACTCCAATTTCAAGGAGGGGTGATTGAGGCTCTGTGTAGGGAATATTCCAAGGTTTTTAGTTGGTTTAGTTGGAGAGGATGATTTGGTGGTTTGGGATTTGGTTGCATGGGATGGTTGATAAATGGTTGGGTTGGTAGAGGTTCTTATTGGTTTGGTTGATAAGATACGGTGTTGGATAATAGAAGTAGTGGGTTGGTCCATCAAAGTGGGGTTTGGAGGTTCCTATTTGGGGATATAATGGATCCCTAATTGATTTCAAAAGGTGGCCCGATCCATGTTAGGGTTGGAGGTAAATTTCAATCTCTGAACTAATCTAGAGAATGGTTTGTAGATCAATCTTGTTCCCTGGGTAGTGGATTCTAAAGATAAGCCCATAGGTTGGGAAAGGGGAATGGCAACCTTGTGTTTTTCCTCAATTAAAATATTCAAGGTTTGGATGGGTGGTTACTCTATGGGAGGTATAGATATGGTGTTTTCCTATTTGGGAATGATCTCCAAAGGGGAGTGAATTGTTCAGTAGTTGAGGGAGAAGGTAGAGTGGTGATGGTTGTTTGTTCAGGTATGTCAGTTAAAGGAGGGGTAGGTGACTCCACTACCTCAATAAGTGGAGGAGGAGAAAGGGGTGATTCTTTTATTTGGGTCTCCAAAGGAAGAGAAGGTAAATCTAATACCTTAGTAAGTGGAGAGGGCAAATAATAGGTAGATCAAGTGGTAGGTTCTTTAGTAATGAGCACATTGAGAACCATATTGATAGTATGGGTGTCATGAGAACACTCATATTTTTTTCTCATTTTTGGTAGGTACATGATTCAGAAAATGTTATCTAAAAATATCAAGGGCTTGGTTCAGAGGTACATTGGGGTTGTCCAACACAAGCTACCCCTTATCAATGAGGGTTTACACAATGCTTTTGAAGGTATTAAACCTACTAACATCATGCCCAACTACTTGATGGAAAGCACATAGGTCATTCTCATTGTACTAGCTAGGTGTAGGATGAAAGGAATCAAATTATTGAGGAGGTTTGATAGGAGGAAGCTATATGATATTATATTTTAGCAACTTCTCTAGGATTGAAGCATAAAATTCCACAAGCGGAGTAGATTTCTTTTGATTGTTTTAATTTTGGTTTCTCATGTTTCATTTTGAGGAGTTAGAGGAGTTTGGTTGATTGATAGATGGTGGAGGATTGGTTTTAAGTAAAACCACATTCATAGTCCCCTTTCTCTTATCCCCGATATTGGTTTGGTTGCTTGGTTTGGAGGAGGAGGACTCATTGGTTTTGTAGGTAGAGTTTTTGTTTTTCAAATTTAACTTTCCTTCATCAATGGTTCTATTTTTTAGCTTACATGCCATGGTAAAATATTTGTCAAATGTTTTGAAACTCTGAACATGCAATGTAGAATAGATGTGCTTGGCACATGCTTGAGCAAAAAGTTCTATCAGTTCAGGTTGGGGTAAAGAGAAAGAAAGTTGATTGATTAAGCTTCTCCAATAGGCTACAAAATCAGCAATAGATTCATCATCAAATTATTAGATAGAGTAGATTTTAGTGATAGATACCTTATTGGAGTTATTTATTGAAAAGCGATCCAAGAAAGTTTGGGCCAGTTGGGTGAAGGAGAAAAGAGAGTTTTTGGTTATGGCAATATACCAGTCTAATGTTAGACTAGACAAGGACATGGGGAAGGTATGAAGAAGGAGGGAATCATCATAATAAATCAAATAAAATGCATTCCTAAATGCCTTGAGGTGTTTTTGGGGATCTTCCTTACTTTGAAATTTAAAAAACATGGGAAGTTCTCACTCAGGAGGATATGGTCTGATAGTGATAGATGGGTGAATGGGCTCATTATAGATTTAGTCATATGATAAGATGTTATGAGAACCATAAATGGATGACTCTAAGTTAGTCATTTTATCCATAATCATTTTCATTAGATCTATATGAGGTTGTGTGCCTGAAAAGTTGTGAGGTGCATAATGTTGTGGTGTTTTGGTAATATATTGATAGTTGGTGGGAGCTTGAAAAGCTGCCATTTACTAATATGTGGAAATATGTGGTTGGGTGGATGCTATGTAGGGGTAGGTGGATGTAGGTGGTTGGGTAGTGGGTATGGGTACATACCCTTGTGGGTTAAGGATGTAACCTAGGTTTGGTGCAATGGGCACCTGTTGGGTAGGAGTGGTGGTTAGGTTAGTGAGAAGAAGGGTAGTAACCTTTATACTAATTGGTGGTAGGGTAGAAGGTATAGACACCACAAGATTTTGAAGTGGGGTAGTGGTTAACGGATTGGAGGTAGTTGAAGGAAGGTTGGAAATGTTAGTGGTATGTACTCCCATGGTGAGGGGAGTATAGGTGGCTAATGGTTGGGTTGTTCCTAGGGTAGAGGAGTTGTTAGGTGGGGGTGGAAGGTATGAGGGTGATTGTAGGTTATTTTTCCATAGAAGTATCAAAGGGATTATTGGTAGATGAAGAAGCTTGGGTAGTCAACGGTTGGGTGGTGATTGTGGTGATAAAAGTGTTTCCCATAAGGTGGGGAGGCATACCAGAAGGTGGGTCCACAGGTGGAATTGTAGTAGGGGCATGGTGAGGCATGATATTAGGATAATGCTGAAGGCCCATAGTATTTTTATCTAAGAAGGCGAAAAAGTATGCATCTCCTTAGGGAAATTCTTGAGGGAATAACATATTTCCTAAAGGATGAGGAGAGTTTTTTGGTTTAGATATGTACTCCATGGATGAGAAGGTAGAAGAGGTTGATTGGTTTGGTGATGGGTTCTATTCTGCTAGGTTCTTTTGTTGCTGATGAGTTAGAACCATATAAGATAAGGGAGAGAGAATACTAAAAAAATCTCACCACTCAAACATAGAGAAGACAATAAATTATCAAGGAAAGCAATCACACTCTAAAAATTACATTAAGCCCTAGAGTTATTTTTAGTCTCTCTTTTGGCTTATACCCTAAGCTTTAGAAGAAATTATGTGACTAAAATTGGTTTGTAGAATGGGTACTAAAAAAAATTATATGGTTGGTTTCATGTTGTGTTTAGGGTCTCAAAAGGATCTATATTAGAAATCAATACATGGTTTGGTATTGGGGCCTACCCCCTTACTTCACACATTGCAGTGATAAGGGTGTTAGGTGTTTAGCCAATATATACTAATTTATAGAGTTTATACTCAATTAGAGAGTTAAGTTGGTTCTCCCCTTGGCAATGACCTCCAAGTAGGATCACTGGGAAAGGGTAAGGTGACTACTAGGTGATGAAATCCTAGTTGGGCATTGTCTTAAGTTATTTGATGTTTGATTGATGTAGGTGATTTGGTTTAGTGTGTGCAATAAGAGTGATGATATGATAAGATTAATTTGATTTAATTTAAATAAGTGAGATGAAATTGCAAGAAACTAATGTATGAAATTTATTTTAAGCCTAAAAGAAACTTTAATTTTGTTTATGAGCATAAAATTGAGAGAAGAGCATATAGATGCAAATAAAAGAAACCTGACTAGAGACTCAAGGTCCCACTAGGCATGCCAGAATGTTTTAATAAATTTTAGCTTATATTTTAAGAAAGGAAGAAGAATAAACTAAATAAGGGTATGGTTGAAATTTTTTTTTGGTTGTGCATATGTTGAATCAAATAATTGTGAAGAGCTCTTGTTTGGCTTGGGAGGATGACCTGTAAATAAGACATCACTAAAAAAAATGGTTGGTTTGATAGATATTTCGGTAGATTACCTAGTACTAGTTAGATCCTAGAATCATGAGCTTCTTTGGGGATGTCAATCCACACATTTTAAACAATTAAGTTTAGAAATACAAGAAATGCTACTAAAATCAAAAGCTACTAAAATCGAATACAAGAAATGCTTGATAAATAAATAGACTAGAATGACTAATATAGAAATAAGCAAGTTAATAGTAATACTAAACAGATCAGGTGTGCTTGAAAAAATAGGTTACAGGTTTGTGAATAGGTAGACAAAAAGAAAGTTAGGTTTGGTTGAGGGTAAATGGGTGAAAATATCTTGTTATCAATTTTTGTCACAGTCACTATCAATGGTTATTGTGTGTTGGTTTTGGGTAATAAATGGCTAATTGATGAGATTCCAGAAGGCAGTTCTAGGAGGTTGGTTCATGCTAAGCTATTTGTGAAATACAAACAAAGTGACTAAATGATTAAAATAGATACTTATCTTGTTAGTGGTTGGTTGGATGAATGGTTGAGGTAGTTGACTCATTGATAGAATTAGGCATGATTTTGATAGAGTAACAATACTTGGTTATCAATTGAGGGGTGGGAACAAGTCAGCTCTTTGACATGATGTCTAGATCATTGTATTGCTAGAGGAAGTGACCTAAAAAAGAAGCTCTAGATGCAAAATCTCTTGATAGTTGTGAATGGATCTCACCTCCTGATCCTCTCTTCTTATAGGCCAAGAAGGAGAGGTCCAAGTGAAGGTTCAACTAAGCTTTCTAATTATAACCCATGCATGCAATGGCTCGTACGTAGATTTAGATGAGCTAATTATAAAAAATCAGGGTAGAGTTAAGGATCAGTTAAGTTGGTTTAGATGGTAGGACTTTACCATCGATGGTTAGGGGTCAAAGGTACAGTTAGTTAAAAGGTGGGTTTTATCCAAAAGGTCAATTGACTTGGTTAGGCAGGTTAGGTTTAGTTAAGGGTCAAAAAATTCAAGGTTGGACCCAAGGGGGTCCTAAGGTGGTCTAGGAGAATTGCGATATTTAGAACCATTGTGTGTGGATTTTTTGTGTCTACAGTATATAAATATGTGTGTGTGTGTGTGTGTGTGTGTGTGTGGTCTAGGAGAATTGCGATATTTAGAACCATTGTGTGTGGATTTTTTGTGTCTACAGTATATAAATGTGTGTGTGTGTGTGTGTGTGTGTGTGTGTGTCTACACACACACACACACACACACACACACACACACACACACACACACACACACACCCATGGTGAGAAGCTATTAGGTATAACTGAACATTAACTAGTGCAAGTAACTGATACATAGAACTGTTTGGATTTATATAGTGAATATTGCTTTCTAGTTTATATATTTTGCTTAATTTAGCTCAAAAAACTGGTTTATGGAATGTGTACATACATTCCATGAGAAAAGAATGCTAATCTAGTTTCGTAATTTTGTTGAATTCTTTTTAACTTTTAGTAGTTGTTTTATTTACAAAAATAGGGACTAAATGAATATTTTCTCTTTAATTTTTGAGGGAGTGGAGAAAAGTGTTCCTATGATAACATGTTACAACTCTCCCAAAGTAATCTTAAAAGTTCATAATTTTTGGGCTCTTTTTTTCTACATCAGATTGCTTTAGATTCTTAAAAAACATATCTAGCAATTTTTTACTGTATATAATCTTTTGAATCAACATTCATTACATTAAATACTGTAACCAACATAGTAGATTGTATAAGTAAATGAAAAAAACCAGTATTTTGAATCATAATAATGCTTATAAAAATTGCATTCTACATAAAGTAACCATAAACACTCTTGTAAAGGTATGTTCAAATCATATATCATGTTCAACTAAAGTAGTAACCCTACTACAACTAACCACCATAAAATATATAAATAATGAATGTAATTATTGTTATAAATCAATATTATAATGCTTATACAAATTACAATAAGCATTTAATGCTACATAAAATAATTACAATTACCCTTGTGAAGATACATACAATTAGATATCATGTATAGTTAGAGTAGTTAGTTACATATAATTAGATATCATGTATAGTTAGAGTAGTAATCTAACTACAACATAAAACCATAAAATGTACAAGTAATATAAATAGTCAGTGTTGTAAACCAATTTAAAAATATTGTACAAATGGTAGCATACTTTACTTTATCATTATAATACAAAAGTTTCCAAATTACACCATGCATTATAATAGTACATCATTACAAAATAGTATCTCTAATCATCTCTATAGTAATTAGATTCAATTGTAAGGTGGGCATCATCTGGGTGCTTTACCTCCAACCAAAAATCAACATTTCCCCGCACACCTCCCTTCCAAGAGTGGCCCTTGCCTTCATGAAGGGATATATAATAGTGATTTGAACATCAATAAATCAATCCAGAATATTGTGTTTTACATTTCCATGCATTAATCATACAAAATCTAGACACATCCTCTATCAGTATGACATCATGCATATAGGCAATCTAAAAGGTACAGGTGTATTGAAAACATATACAACTATAATGTTACTTTGGACAATTTTTTTTTATAGTTTGTTAGTTCATTAATAATTCAAGTCCACACACACTCTATACTCTTTATTATACCCATCATCCTATAGGATAATTTCCAATGAGTATCATTGAGTAAAATAAAACCATTTGCTACTTATTATCCATTATCATATAGGGTGGTGTAAAATCAAGCCATAAGAAAGCAAACATGTAAGGGAAACACATTTTGAGCACACTAAAAGAATAAGAGAATATCTAATGTAGGTTTGATTCATAACTTAGTATTGATAACATCATTCACTAAGGTAACTCAATATAAACAACCCCATGAATATCTCATTCATGATTGATCACTTTAAACACAAGTGACTATTTAATTATTCATAGGAGGTAATTATTTGACCTTAAAAATCTAGATTACGTAATTTAGGGTTAAAGGGGATAGAGATTACTTAGGACACAATGGTGATAAACTAGCTCTATGGTAGGCCAATTAAATGCTAAACTCAGATACAACATATACTAAATTTATTAAACTAAGATAGGCTAAAAATAAGAAGTATAATTATGTTAGATATATAAATGATAAAGAAATAATGTACTTAGCTGGTTTTGATTCTAACACTATTCTGGATCTAGAATAGGCAATATATAGAGTAGAGGAGGATTCTAGAATAGTCACCAAATTTTGGATTAAGTGCCTCTAGAGCGACAAACACTAGCATTAGCTTGAGATGGTTACATAGATGCTACTTTTTGAACTAGACATAGGTATCCTATACAAAATACCTTTTGGAAAAGGATGTGACAACCTAGATGCTTATGGATTTGTATTCAAATTTCACTTTAATGCGTTCAGATTTGAGTTATGGACTATCACTCCTCATAAAATTGTAAAACCCTAGTTCTTTATCTTCATAATGATCTTAAGAAAAACGGGTTAGTGGGCTCATTCTATTAAGTTAAACCCAAAGACCCCTCTATCAATGAGCACTACCTATATAGCTAATACTCTAAAGAGGGCCTTAGACTAATGTAGTTCTTGTATACACATAATATTTTCATACTTTTATCAAATACTAATGCTTTCTATCTTGTAGGAACCCATTAAGACTCAATCTCTCTGATTGCACACCCTAAGAGATGCACCAAAAAATGGGTAGGTAGACCATTGGTGATTTTCAATATTATTATCCCTTATTACCACTTATTACTAATCTAAACAACTCCTAAAAACCATTCCCTAAGCTACTACTACTATTTTTCACATCCTCTAGCCTTTTTCCACTTTCCATTTCTCTTTTCCTCACCTAAATCCCATTTCAACAATCTATATTACTAGGTTGATTGGGTTGACCCTGTATTATTTTGGATAAAATTCATTTAGGGTCTAGGTTGGCTCTTGGTCAACCTAGCCCATGACCTAGTGAATTTTTATCCATAATTATACTAGGTCAATTGGGTCAACCCTATCGACTAAAACTTTCAAAAGGGATTAAGGTTAAATCCACTTATATATACAAGTTTATTTCATTAGTATTTACCAATGAACAAGATTTATTTTTCACTTGCACTTATTTACAATCCACTCTTCCACCATTCTACTTGTGGAGTTTTAGCGTAGGGTTTTTACCTAGATAATCTAGTCTTATGGAGAAGTCTTGGATGTTTTGGCCTTTCTTAGTGATCCTTATAAACCATAAAAACCTCTTGTGAAGCCCTTTTGGCCAAGGGAGAGATTGAGTCTCAATGGGTTCATATTTTAGGTAAGTATTCTCTAACTTTGGTCCTCTCTTTAGGAGATATAAGTAGTGTTGTTCCCAAAATTTGTCACTTGTTTTTGTGGACAACATGTCGACTATTTTGGTCCTGCAAGCCAAAATGATCTCTTCCTTTCTTAAAAAAATTATGAGCAATCAAGTTCTTCAATTACTCAAGCCTTTTTAGCTAAGGAAATCATAGGTTCAACAGGTGGGCTTTCACAAATAAAAGTTCAAAATACTTAAGGCATTTCCTAAAAATTACAAGGATGGTTCAACACTGAGGTTCAATCAAAAGGTTCATCGATGGGGTTCAAAGAGTTGGAATGAATCATTGAATCATTGAACCATTAAACTCTTCTTCAATGAGTTCAAAGGGTTCAACGAGTTCAAAGGGTTCAAAAGAGTTCAATAATATGGAACGAATCACCGAACTGATGAACCATTGAACCCTGCTTCAAAGGTTCAAAGTGGTTCAAAGGTTTAATGAGTTCAAAGGCTTCAAAGAGTTCAAAGGGTTCAAAGTTCAAAGTTCGAGTGAATGGTTCAAATAGTTGGTTCAATGATATATTGAACTCATAAAAAAGACTAAGTGAATGTGGCTCTTTGCAAAAAATATTGAACCGCCGAACTGATTGAACCACCTGAACTATTGAACCATTGAACTGGTGCACTCTGAAAGGTTCAAGGGTTCAAGTGACTAGCGACATCCCCACAGATGTCAAAATTAGGGTAATAAAATAACCATTGATTTTCAAAGATGCAAACCTGAGAACAAAATCAGTGACTAGTTGAAGAAAGAGCCCTAAGAGCTTAGATCACTAAAAAGAGACAAAATATAGCAAGGAAAAAAGGGAAAATTACATAGAATCCATAAATATCTATACAAGAGTTATTCTAGTAGGTGGAATAGTCCACTAGGTGGACATTAGAGAGCGCAAGCTTTCAAAGATGTAGCTATTTTTCTTTGTTGAGTAAAGGTGAATGGACAGTCGTGTAAGTATCTTAAAGAAAACTAGGTGGCCCATACTTTGGAGGAGATATTTGATATAATTTAAAATGCTAAAGATAAGGCTGATGACCTGCTCTAGCATGTCCCCTTCACAAAATTTCTAATGCATTCAATGCATTGAATACAACATGAGTGATTTCATGGGAACAAGCACCAAAGTCTTTCTTTGGTTCCTATATATTGTAATCTCATATTAGTTTATAGAGAGATCTCTCTATTATCAGAAGTGAAACTCTACTCAAATTGAAAGACATTTATGAGACTTTGAGCTCAGATTGTTAATCATATTTTATCAAGTGAATGAGAAAACAAGTGACCTTTCAGACTTTGTGTTGAAATAGCTTGTGTTATCTAGAAAATTGGTCTTATGTCTTTTTCCTAAATACAGTCTTGTTTATTTAATCAAATAAGCAGAACTAGTGGAAATAACCTAGAAGGTGTCCTAAAGCTGACTGTGGGAGACTTTGTGCTACCATAATTGTCTTTAGTTTGTTGTGTTTTGTGTTTTAGTGTAAAGGATATTGGAGAGACTTTGAGCTCTCCTTATCCTTCGTAATCTTTTACTCTATTGTAGTTGAGGTGGAGACTTTGTGATACACTTCATTCTTCTATGGTACTTCATCCTAAATCAGTGAGAGAAGCAATGAAAGACTTTGTGCTTTCGTGGGTTTCTTATGGTTACAATTACTACACAGGAAGTCTTCCTATAGTTTTCTGAACATTATTTTTGAAAGAAGAGAAATGCCTTCAGCCATTACCTAGGAACTTTCCTTTACTCTGTGAACATCATCTCTAAAAAAAGAGAGATGGATGGTATGATTTCACCCCTGAGTGTATTTTTAGTTTATATTAGTATATAGTAGTTTATAGGAAACCTCCCCTTGATGAGAGGAGAGATTTATCTCCTTATGCTGTGGTAGACCTACACATTTTGCCGATTAAATCTCTTTATGCTGTGGTTGATATACCCATTTTTTTGTTAGTTAGTTGATGACAAAATATTCACCTAACAATTTTTAGCGACTCTGTTGGGGAAGAACGTGCAGTTTAAAGCCTCAAGCTTCAAGTTGAAGTAGTTTCAATTCTTTTCCATTTCTATTTGTTACTCTAGAAAATCCATGGTATACACAAAGCCAGAGAACTCAAGGTATTGTTGACCTTGTATTCGAGTTTATGTACCAAAATAATTTATCGATTCTAGCCATTCGTACCTAGTGTTCTGCCAACTGGACACTGGCACCATAATAAAGATAGTAGTGCCGCATGGCATTGGTGTCCCCAAAATGGCACTAATGTCCTTTACCCTAACTTTTGTGAATGAATATCTTTTCAAAAATAAAAGCCTCCTAAGGTCAGCCTAGACATCTTTTATCACCTGTACAAGTAATAGATAAATACATGTCTTTTATCCCTCTATCCACTACATGGAAATTAGATGCAAAATACACATTCAAACACAAAAAAAATGAGAACAATTAAGGTTATCAATCTTTATTCTGCCCTACTTCTGCATGCTACCATCTACAACAACCCTAAGCTCAGATTTTCTAGATATCCAATCTCAAGCTTACTCAAAGCACTCAAGGCCACTATTATACTAGCATCACTTGCACTTGCACCAACACTTAGGTGGGGAGAATTACATCGAGCTTGATCTCTACTTGGAGTATTGGTATGTAGGCAACTCTCTTCATAGTGGGGTATTGAGGATGACCAACCTATCTTACTAACAAACACTCTTTTTATCTCATACCCTACATACATGGAGGATTAGGGTTTGCACATTAAATCAGTCATTACAAGCACAATATAAGATTCTAAAATTCATGCACATAAGAATAGAACCCAAAGACCTAGACACAAGTACGCTAAGAAGTTTGCAACAATCCTACACATATGACACCATTGCCAATATCAAGACACTTCTACCACTTTATCAATAATGGTGCTACTATCCAAATGCAGCACTATTGTCCAGGAGGGGTTTTGACATAGGGATCCAAATTATGACACTCAGACTAGTGTTCATCTCAATTTCCAGCACTTAGATCGTCTGTATCAGGTGTTTTCCAGCTAAGTATTTATTTGTACTATTTATAACTATTTTTAGAAAAGTCAAAACTAGTCAATTCTGTAACAAATTAATGGTTGTATTTATTGATTATTATTTCCCTAATTTAGTCTACACAACTCTTTCATCAAAAATAGGATTTATATTATCTAAGTCCTAAAATGTTAAAACAATAACCATATGATTTTGGGCAAGATCATAAGAAAACATGAAATAAACCAAAAATAAAATTAGAAACCTTAGAAGGTTGAAAAACCTAGAGCAGGCTATGGTTACACAAGAAGATTCAAAAGTAGGGTTCACCAAATGTTTAACCCCTTTGGAATTAAGGGTAGGGGTAATATCCTAATCAACTATAGAGTAAGTTATTCTAAAAACGGGCCAATGAAATAAATTCATATTTAATAATATTCTAATGAATATGTTGAATATGAGAATATGCTAATTATAGAAAAGTACAATGCCAAAATATATTATGAAATTAACATGTGAAGGAGAGATAATACTTAGCTTATGCAATTATGAGTAGGTAGATCTGATAGGTACATATGAAGAACTAGACAAAATGATGTTCCATCATGATTCGTCAGATTTTGGAAATTTGCACTCTGTCAACCCAAACACTATTGTTGAGTTCTAGACACTATCATTGACACTTTTATCCTAGTTTTGTTACTTTTGTTTGGCTCAAGATATAGATTATTTTCTATAATAGCCACTTACACCTATTAGAGTTCACTAGCACCTTGTAGGTTGTCATTCAGGATCGCACATAGGTTCCTGAAATCAATATTTTGCTCAAAACCCTATGTCCTCTAATTAGGGCATGTCACCCTACACAATAGGTATTAATGGGATCAATTAGATCCAAGCTGGCCTCAAAGACCCCTGTCAATGAGCGCTACCTACATAAACATACACTCTGAAGAAGGCCTCAAACTGATGTAGTGTTCCCCCTTATATGGGCTTGTGTGTGAACAATTGTGTAGTATGCTATATGTCAGTGCATGTAGTGATCTAACTTGTAACTTAAAAAATACTACTCATGGGATGCTCTTTAAATGCTTCAAACCTATAAAAAAGTTGCTTCTATGATTGATTTATAAATATGGAAGAATATGGCAATATAGCTTAGTTGTGCAAATAATTTTTAATAGTGTAGTGTGAGCTTGAGAGGTGCTTACTTGGTCATTGATAGATATTACTTCATGATGATGAATGACCTTTGATTTGTATTTACACAACACATTTTGAAATAATCTCATGGGAAGGTTAAGGAAGATAAATAGGTTAACCTATGAATATCAAAAGATTTATTAGTTGATCATTTAGAAGGTAGGGACACTAGCATCGACACTAGTGTCTTAATGTGGATGCTAGTGTTTTGTAGGGTAAAAGGCTACTGAGGATCTGTAACTGTATGTGCAAGATAGAAATCAAGTTTTATGTAGACTATAGATTACGAGTGATCTTTATCGTCAAAATGTTAGGGTCATACTATAGGATAAGAAATTATGCATAATGAGATGGCGAATGCGAGCCTTTTAGCAGAAAAAAAGCTATGAACTGAAGGGTTGAGTCATTAAGTGTACAAGACTAATCTACCATATAAAAATCAAATTTTAGTATCTATAGGGAGATGATCAAACCTTATAGCTTATTTGGAAAGGGGATAACTTCAAGTATGGACTTTCTATCAATTCACACTCTTTATAGTGGTATCCAGTCATAACTATCAATGGCAAACCTCTAACTAAATCTCCTAAGGTTAAAGCTCTTCTAATTTTTTGTAAAGGCATTGTAGCGTTAGTGATGTTTTTTACAAAATGGCAAGGTTTTGAGCACCTTTTCTTGTTCTTAAAACCAATTTCAATCTCAACAGTAAGGAATTTGAATCCATTATTGAGATTCAAATAGATTCAAATGGGCATACATGACTATGCCATACACAAAATTAGAATTAAAGTCCCCATTTAGTGGTGGAAGGATTAGAATTGGAGTGCTGATAATCCTTTGCTTCGACACAAACCTAACTTAGTTATGAATGGTTAGCCCCCAACATTGTTCCTTGGGAGATGCTCAACAAGTGGTGGGATATGAATTGTTCCTCCTATTGGAAAAGAATATCCCAAATTGTCTAGTATGCTACAATTGAGCCTTAAAAATCCCTTTTTCTCAGTGAATTCTCTACCAAGGGTTATTGATGGGTGATAGATCACTTAAAATGGGGGGATTCCCTTTCCCAAATGTCATAGCTATGACCATACCAAGTCTATCAAACACATCTTTTGGTTTTGTGTGAGAGCTCAACAAGCTTGAGAATGGATTCACTCCTCCTTTCATCCCTTCAGACTAGGGCCTTTTTCTTGGCACATGGTATTGCTTGGGGATTCTATTATGCTTCTTTCAAAGTTTAAAAAAATCTTAGATATTTTTTACATTGAGAATCTTTTTAAGCTTTAGAAAGATAGAAATTTTGCTATTTTTAAAAAGGAGCATTTAGACAAATATTTTTCCACTATTATCAAAATTACTACCTTGTCAAATGCCATATTACAAATCCAATTACAAGCAAAGAAAGTGGCATAGGAGGTGGAGCACCTTCACACACTCATTGGACGCTAGGTTAATACCCCAGGTATTGTTAGTAGAATGCCTCTTGATTCTCCATGACAAAATACTCTGAAAAGAGACTAAAGGCATGGGGATCGAGGTAAGGGCAGTGCAGGTCGCTTAATTACTTTGCATTTTCCATTCCTCCTCTTTGCCAAAGGCTCTCGTCCTTGGGGGAAGATGATGGTGGCCTTCATCCCACACAGGTTACAGATTTTCTAGATCTGTGCCCTCTGAATAGGATGGCCAGGGAAAAATGCTCCAGTTATTATAAGTTATTTCACTCCCTCATCAACATATTAAAGAATAAAATACAAAAAGTGATTGCTAAGAATTCGTCCCTAATATTATCACCACCATAATGGTAATTGAGAAGATAAGTCAATAGTTTGTTGCCTCCACCTCTTCTCTCAACAACACTAATTCTATTGGTGACCTACCACTTTACTCCTCGTCCTTGTTATTTACACTATTTATTAATTTTATTGACATATAACATGTAATTTTGTAATATTTCTAATAGATGCCTTTTAGCCTTGACTTTGTGATTTAGTCAAAAAGTTAATTCCAATATAAAATTGTGAGGCGATTTACTATATGTAACATTCGGATCGACTTTCGAATATTCAAAATCAAAATGAATATTAAGTTGATTCGTTTGAATATTCTCCTTAAAAAATAAGAATGGCCTGACTTGTTTTATTGTGTTTAAAGATACCCTCACAAGAATGGCCGACAGTGTTTCTGTTTCTGATGTATGAAGAAAAATAAATAAATAAAGTCCGAGTGCCAGGCTCGACTGCGGCATGTGAAGTACCAAATTGCCGCACAAGTCGCTCTCGCAATACAATCAGATTGATTATGACAATGCTATTTTTGTTATCAAATGAGAGAGCTTTCTTTCTTTCTTTACTACGAACGAGACAGAGAAGCAAACAAAGTGGGTTCTCTGCGGACTTCCGAATATATAATTATTGGAAGTGGGGTCTCACTAGTGTCATAATTATTGTGGAGCTATGAACTCTACTTGTGTCAATGCAATTTTTAGTTTTCATTAGACTGTTTTAGTTATCCATTATATGATTGAAACAAAATAAAAATTTTAGAATGTTGAAAACTTTGGAGTAAGTTATGGTTATGCAAGAAGGTTAGAGGTCGGGTTCACCAAATGTTTAATCTTATTTGGAATTAAGGGTAGGGGGAATAACTTAATAAATTATGGAGTAGTTATTCTAAAAACAAGCTAATTAAATAAATTTAGATTTATAATATTCTGATAAATATGTTGAATATGAAAATATATTAAATTTAGAAAAGTATAATTCTAAACAATATTTTAAAAGTAACAATGTGAAGGAGAGATAATACTTAGCTTATGTAATGATGTGCATGCAAATTTGACAAGTACAGGTGCAGAAGAAGACAAACTTATGATCTGTCATGATTCGTAGGATTTTAAAAGTTTGATCTCTAACAGCTTAGACACTATCATCAAGATCTGGGCACTGTCATTGATGTTTCTATCCTAGTTTTGATGCTTTTATCTGACTCAAAATACAAACTATTTTCTAGAATAGCCACTTGTACCTATTAGGGTTCACTATCACCTTGCAGGGTGTCAGTTTAGATCATGCTCAAAGGGTTTTGAATCAGTGTTTTGCTCAAAACCCTAGGTCCTCTGATTAGGGCATGCCATCTTGTAAAATAAGGGTTAGTGGGCTCAAACATAGTCAAGTTGACCTCAATGACCCCTTGTCAATAAGTGCTACCTACTTAGCCATATACTCTGAAGAATGCCTCAAATTGATGTAGTTCTCCCCCTTATGTAGGATTGTGCGTGAATAATTATGTAATATGTTATATGCGAGTGCGTGTAGTTATTTTATTTTTAACTTGATAAATACTACTCATGGGCTGCTCTTTGAATGCTTCAAACCTATAATAAAATTGCCCCTATGATTGATTTGGAAATAGGGAAGAATAGGGTAGTATAACTCAGTTTTGTAAATGATTTTTGGTAGTGTAATGTGAGCTTGAGATGTGATTACTTGGTATTTGCTAGACATTGCTTCATGATAATGAATGACCTTTGATTTGTATTTATACCACATCTTTTGAAATAATCTCAAGGGAGGGTTAAGGAAGACAAATAGGTTGATCTGTGAATGTCGAAAGATTTACAATTTGATCATTTAGAAGGCAAGGACACTAACATCATATTTGGGACACTAGCGTCGATGCTAGTGTCCTAATCTAGACGCTAGTATCCTATAAGGTAAAAGGTTGTTGGGGATTTGTAATTAACTGTACATGATAGAAATTAGGTTTTATACAAATTATATACTACATGTGATCTGTATCATCAAAATGTTAGGGTCAAACTACAGGGTAAGAATTTAGGCATAGTGAGATGGCAAACACGAGTCTTTTGGTAGTGGGAAGGTCATGAACTAAAGGGTTGGGCCATGAAGTGTATAAGGCTAATATGTCATATAAATATTGGATTTTAATATCCACAAGGAGATGACCAAACCCTAACTTGTTTAAAAAGGGGATAACTTTAAGTACATGGACTTTCTATAAATTCACATCTTTATAGTGGTATCTAGTCATAACTATCAATGGTAAACCTCTAACTAAAGCTCTTAAGGTTAAAGATCTTCCAATTAATTGTAAGGGCATCATAGAATTAGTGATGTTTTTTAATAAAATGAAAAGGTCTTGGGCACCTTTTCTTGCCCTCAAAATCAATTTTAATCTCAATAACTAGGACTTTGTACCCATGGTTGAGATTCAAATGGGCATACCTGACTATGCCATACACGAAATTGGAATTAAAGTCCCCTTTTAGTGGTGGAAGGATTAGAATTGGAGTGTTGCTACTCCTTTACTTTGGTACAAACCCAACTTAGATATCAATGGTTAGCCCCCAACATTGTTCCTTGAGAGATGCTCAACAAATGGTGGGATATGAATTGTTCCTCCTTTTGTTGGAAAAAAATATCCCAAACTATTTGGTATGCTATAGTTGAGCCTTAAAAATCCCTTTTTCTTGGTGCATTCTCTACTAAGGATTACCGATGGGTGATAGATTGCTTAAGATGGGGGGATTCTCTTTCCCAAATGCCATACCTACAGCCATACAAAGTCTATCAAACACATCTTTTGGTTTTGTGTGAGAGCTCAACAAGTTTGGGAATGGATTCACTCCTCCTTTCATCCCTTCAGACCAGGGCCTTTTTTTTGGCACATGGTCTTGCTTGGGGATTTTGTTATGCTTCTTTCAAAGTTTAAAAAAATGTCATCTTTTTCCACATTGAGATTCTCTTTCAACTTTGGATAGATAGAAATTTGCCATTTTAAAGAAGGAGCATTCAGGTAAATATTTTTCAACTATAGCCCATAAGTACATATTTTCAAGCTTCAACAATTATTACTAGTCATCTCACATCCATGATGAATGCTATATGAGAACTTCAAATGCAAGTTTCGATTCTCAAATTACAAATGTTTTCATTTAATGCTATTATTAACAATAACATTGTCAAAAATCAACCTCTCACACAAAATGTCTTTGAATATCCTTACCCTATCAAATTTGTCATGTTTATGTTGATGAATTTGACATAATATGTACATGCCTTCAGTCATTGGGCTAAAGATGGATGCCTATTGCTAAAATCCTTTCATATGAGTTTAACATTAGAAACTGGTGGATTGGTCCTATAGTCTTCCCAATGGTTCCTTACCCACTTTTTGAATGTTCGAGGACATATTTATATCAGATTTCCATAAGCATGATGCACCCAAATTTACATTCAAACATTTATAAGACTTAAAACAACATACCAATGAATTTATTCAAGATTATGCTATCTAATTTAATAATGCATCATACTCTTTAACATGTCGACCCTCAACTTGGAATTGTAATTCATATTTAGTAGGGATCTCATTTCTCCACTTAAAGAAAGGGCATTACATAATCATTATGCATCCTTTGATAAAATATATCTCTAGATGTGTACAAGTATGCATGCGACCTGGTACACAGTAATATGAAGTTTAATACATCTTCTCTACAAAGCAAACATCTTGTCAAAGATGCCTATAATGAAATTAAATTGCCAAAAGATGATCATCCTTATCAATCCATTAATACTTTATTATATGAACATATTGCACAATTAATCTAAACTCAACCACATCAAAATACACCTACAATACTTTTATCGATGTTATTAGAAAATAAGCTTGTTACATTAATCACTGCTAGACATAGAGCAATAACACGTCTTCTACATAGAGAAGATAAATTAATTAGTGCTTATAATAGAATCACAAGACTTGATATAGAATGTTGCACTACATTACAAAAACAAATTCATTAGTAAAAATACAAATGTTATCATTGTTATAGTACAAAATCAACCAACTCTTGCTACTATGACAATTCAATGATTATTACCTACAACTTTAACCTGCAAGAAGCGTCCTCACCTATAAGACTAGTTATTTCATCATAATATGCAAAAATACAAAAAAATAAAAGATTCAAGAAAATACAAAATCATTCAATAAAACCAAAACACAAAAATATTCAACATACACATGTTTACTAGCTTTTGCATTATGTTGTTTACTTTATGTTAGTAGATAACATACCATTTATTTTATGTACACACATGTTTCACAAGGAATTGAGTGTGATATAAGCATACACTAGATAAATGTGAAATATCCCGAGCCAATTTTTTTTTTTTTTTTTGATATTGGATTTCAACATTACAAATAAATATCGTTAAGGTTAGAAGATAAACCCAATTGTACTGAAACAACTCTGCTACTTTAAATGCTAGAAATGGAACTCAACGTCCAGTATGTGCTACCTAATCCAAGGCGGAGTTGGGGCGACCATAAGACGGAGTAAATTACTAACAAAGGAACTCTACGTCAAGTATGTGCTACCCAATCCAAGGCGGAGTAAGGGGCTACCATATGACAGAGTGAAATTAATAACAATGCTTTAATTGAAATACTGAAGAATGAAACTACTCCACACCCAACATGTGCTTGCTAACCCCAGAAGGGAAAGTAGCTACCATAGGGCGGAGCTCTACACCCAGAATGTGCTTGCTAACCCCAATAGGGAAAGTAGCTACCATAAGGCGGAACTATAAACTAATACAATAACTTAATAGAAACTGAACTTTTGAAATCAGCTTTGAAAAAATAAAGAATGGCTGCCAGTACTACTGTCAGCTTACAAAATAAGAAGAATTTGCTCTTAGAAAGAAGAAAAATCAGCCACCTATTAAATTCTTCAGATGTTCATAACTCACACAAAACTTGTTCAATCTTCCTGATTTCTGTTGCAAAGTCTCTTCCTAAATATGGCGCCCAAGTTAGCATCAAAATTTTGATCAAATCTGCATCCAAAACGTGTTACACAAATTCCAATGTAAACCCTAAAGGGCATCCCAGCTGAAAAGGGCGACTTGCTCTAGAAATTCATTGCAAACTCTAAAAATTCTATAAATTAGAGCAAAGGGGCGCCTAAGCCTAGCCAAGATCATGAAATGATACCCAAAACTTTTTTCTTTGTTTTTTCTGATTTATGAGTAAAAACCTAGTTCTGTCTTATATAGAATACAATAACTGAACACTAATAATTCCAAATAACTAATAATGAAATAACTGAAATCAATACATAAGTAAATACAAATATCAATGACTGAATCACCACTAGATGATGTCTTGCAAGCATGAAATGATGCCCTAGCTAGGAGGCCTTCATTCCCCGAAGCAGTTCCAGAGCCAAAGCAGTAGCATAACAATGTAATAAACCAAGATGAAGAAATGATAACCCAATGCCTTCTTTTATAGGTTTCAGTTGGCCTCCCTTGAAGCCTTATCTCCAAAAGTGGCACCCCTTTCCATGCAATGATGGCGCCCCCCCTTCATGTCCCCCTTTTAAAATAACATTAAGTTATTTTGACTAGGCCAAGGTCAACGTTAAAATATAACGTTATTATTATTTTTTCTTATTTAAGTGAAATTAACTTATTCCACCAAGACCGCATTCTGAAGCCCAAAACTGAATGAGTCAACTGAAAAGGAAAGTTAACTCCTTGCGACAATCTTGCTAGCTGCCAAAAATAGAATTTACTAAAAATAGTAAATTCTTGGAAATGCTCAGAAAACCGAAACAAACATACCTTTGCGAAGCTCTCGAAAAACCCAGAAAGAATTCGCCATCAAAACTTTGAGCAAGAACATCCTAAAAAATAGGAAACCCTCATTTGCACCTTTCGAATAGCCTACGGATATCCAGAAATAGGCCAACGGTCACTGTGAGATCAGATTTGAGAAGGGGTCATTACAGTCCGCCCTTCCCAAAATTGCTTGTCCTCAAGCAATCACAAACTAGGATGATGCAAGATCTCATCATTTTCCCAAGTTGCATCCTCCATAGGTAGGTCCTTCCACTTTACCAGGTATTCTCTTATGGTTCTTTTCCTCAAAGAACGTTCTCGAACATCAAGTATCTCCTCTGGAATTAGAGCCAACTGTCCCTCTTCATCCAAAGGTGGTAGCTGTGATGAAGCAATCACATTATGTCCAAGTGATTTCTTGAGGCGAGACACATGGAAAACGTTGTGCACTCTGCTATCAGAAGGTAGCTCTAATTCATAAGCTACTGCTCCAACTTTTTTGATGACCTTAAAGGGCCCATAGAAGTGAGGTTTGAGCTTCTCAGCTCCACTCTTCTTGAGAGTAGACTGTCTATATGGTTGTAATCTCAGATATACCATATCTCCAACCTCGAAGGAACGCTCAACACGTCTCTGATCCCCATACAACTTTTGCTGATTTTGGCAATCTGCAAATTTTCCTTCAAGGATTTCATTATGTCCTGACTATTCTGCAACAAATCTTTGGCTAGGGGTGCTTTGCTATCACCAAACACTAAATCTGCAAAACTAGGTGCCTCATACCCATAAAGTGCCAAGAAAGGAGACATCTTAATTGACATATGAAAAGTAGAGTTGTAGCAATACTCACCAATATGCAGCCACTTGACCCAAGTTCTCTGCTGTTCTGACACATAATTTCTCAAGTAGCCTTCCAACCACTTGTTCACCACTTCAGTTTGTCCATCAGTTTGGGGATGGTAGCTAGTGCTTGGGGTGAGCACAGTGCCACTCATTCTGAAGACTTCTTGCCAAAACTTACTTAGGAACTTGCTGTCCCTATCACTCACGATGTTCTTTGGCAATCCATGTAGCTTAAACACTTCTCAAAAAAATAGATCTGCAACTTGGGCTGCAGAAAAAGTGCTGGTAATGGCAAAGAAGTGAGCAAATTTGGTTAACCGATCCACTACTACATAGATGCAATCTTTCCCTTGGGCTTTGGGCAACCCTGTGATGAAGTCCATCGAGATACTTTCCCATTTTTGATTGGGAATAGGGAGTGGTTGTAATAAGCCGGCTAGTAATGTGTGCTCATTTTTATTTGCTTGACAAACAGGACACTCTTGAATGTAGCGTTGTACCTCTCCTTTCAATCCCTTCCAAGAAAACCTTTCTCAGATCTGTCAATATGTCTTGAAAAAACCTTGGTGACCAGCAACTGGAATATCATGAAAAGTCAAAAGAATCTTCTTCTTCAGCTTAGAATCAACCACCAGAAAGATTCTTCCCTTATAATGTATCAATCCCTCAACCACCTTGTACCTTTCATCATGAAAAGTACCCTCAAGAATGCTGGTTGCAAACTGATTTTTAGCATAATCAGCAAGCAACATGTCTCTCCAATCTGCAGTAAGCTCACACAATGAGCTAAGATGAGGTCTCCTGGAGAGAGCATCGACCACGATATTATTTTTTCCTTTTACATATTCAATATCAAAGTCATAAGCTTGAAGCTTACTCACCCATTTCTGTTGCCTCTCATTTAGATCTTTTTGGTGCATGAAATGCTTGAGGCTATTGTGGTCAGTCTTAACCATGAACTTATTCCCCACCAAGTATTGTCTGAACTTGGCTAATGCATGCATAATGGCAAGCATTTCTTTGTCATAGATTGAATATGTTCTTTCAACTCCCCATAATTTTATACTCTCAAACATGATAGGGTGTTTGTCTTGCATCAGGACAGCCCCCACTCCTTCACCTGATGCATCACATTGCAGCTCGAATGGCTTGGAGAAATCTGGTATTGCCAAAACCGTACACGAGCTCATGATCTTCTTGAACTTGTCAAAAATAATTTGAGCCTTTTTTGACCAAACAAAGGCTCCCTTTTTGGTGAGATCAGTAAGGGGAGCAACATTCTGTGAATACCCCTTTACGAATCTCTGATAAAACCCACAAAGACCCAAAAAACCTTTCAACTGAGTCAAACTCTTAGGAGGTGGCCACTCAACTACTGCCTTGATCTTCTCTGGGTCCACCTTCACTCCCTCAGCACTGACTATGTGGCCAAGGTATATTAACTCCGTCATTCCAAATTCACATTTGGAAGCTTTTACAAACAAGCTCTCAAATTCCATGATACTAAGTACTTCCTCCAAGTGCTTAAGATGATCTCCCCAAGTCTTGCTGTAAATCAGAATGTCATCAAAAAATACTAACACAAACCTCCTTAAATGATTCTGAAAAATACGATTCATGCAAGACTGAAAGGTAGTCGGAGCGTTAGTCAATCCAAATGGCATGACTAAGAATTCGAAATGGCCATAGTGGCATCTGAAGGTTGTCTTCTCCACATCTGATCCCCTCATTCGAATCTGATGGTAACCTGATCTCAGATCAATTTTTGAGAAGAACTTGGCACCATGTAGCTCATCAATGAGCTCATCTATCCTGGGTATGGGATATCTGTTTTTGATGGTGCTTTGATTCAAAGCACGATAATCCACACACATGCGCATGGTACCATCCTTCTTCACAAGAACCACTGCAAAAGTAAAGGGGCTCTTGCTTGGGCGTATGAAACCCATCTTCAAGAGTTCTTGAATATTCTTCTCGATCTCGTCCTTTTGCCTCTTCGGATACCGATATGGAGTTATGATCACCGGTTTTGCTCCTTCCTTGAGCTCAATGATGTGTTCTGAACCTCTATCAGGAGGTGGTCCAGGAGGTAAATCAACAAACACTTTACTCTTCTTGGTGAGTAAAGATTGAATATCAGGAGGATACTCTATTTTCGTTTCAGCAGGACTAGCCGAAAGAACCATGAATTTCGCGGCCCAATCCACTTGGTCATGTTGTATCAACCTTGCCATCCTTTTGAATGACACAATCCGAGGGCCACCATTTGACATCCCTCTCAACACCACCTTCTTTCCATCGGATTGAAACTTGAGTTCCATGGTTTGCAAATTTAAAGAGATCTCTCCAAGAGATCACAACCACTGAATGCCAAGGACATCATCCGTATCTCCAATATTCACCACATAGAAGTCATCTTTGACTTCGTAATTGCCCAATTGCATTGACATGTTGGGAACCCTTTTGGTACAAGAAATGTGGAACCCATCCGCCACCATAACTTTGAACCCTTCAAAGTCTTCTGTTTGCAACTCCTTCTTTGCCACCACAGCTTCATCAATGAAGTTATGGGTTCCTCCAGTATCAATTAAAGAAACGATACGCTGCCCTTTGATCGTCCCACAAATTTTTAAAGACTCATTCTTTTGGAAGCTTGAAAGTTGAGCCAACGTACCACCACTTTCTTTTTCACTTTCGGACTCTTTAGGGGCTCTTTCCACTTCACTATCTTCGGGATCAGATTGCTGGTCTGAAAAATCAGAGTTACTCTCACCAGCTGAATAATACTCAATCTGGTGAAATTTGACTCCCTTTGGGCAAATATGATCTGGAGACCATTAATCTTTACATCGGAAACATAGCCCCTTTCTTCAGAGTTCATTGATAGTTTTCGGATCTAATCTTTTGCCAAGAGGTTTCTGCTGGTTAAACTCCTTTTGGTAAGGCTTTTGATGAAACCTTTTCCCTCTATCCTTCTTGTGGAAGGATGGTTTAGGATGGAACTTAGTTTTGGGAGCAGCCCACTCCATGTTTCTAGCTTTCTTCATTGCTTCTTGTAAGGACGGTGGATCAAAAGCTTTGATCCATCCCTTGAGTGGCTCCATCAAACCTTCGCTGAATAAGATCACTAATCTTCTCTTAGTGATTCCAGTGACCATAACTAAAAGTCTTTGAAACTCAGCTATGTAGGCATCAACAATGCCATACTGCTTCAACTGCGCCAATTCCCTAAAATGCACTTCTGGGTCCTTCTTCTCGAACCTCTCAATGAGTCTATTGGTGAATTCATCATAGCTAGTGATTGATCCATGACCCAAGGTGACTAGGCCATGGTACCACCACTCATGCGCTACCCCATCTAGGTGTAGCGTAGCGAATTTAATCGCGTCTTCTTCAGCCATTGGCCTAAGAGCCAAATAGTTGTCTAATTTATGAATCCAAGCTCGAGCAGAATTATTATCACTTCCATCAAAGTGGGAAAGCGTTATCTTGTTGATAGCTTGATGCAAGTCTCCTTGTGCTGGAGTTCTTCTTTGGTCATAATTTCTCCCTTGTCCCTTACTCTTTCTCTTATGATCAATAAATTCATTATAGGACATGTCCATTTTGATGTCTTCAGGGAGAGAGTCATACTCCGCATGGCCACGTCTCAATTGTTCCACAAATGAAGAATTCTCTTCAGGATCAGGTTGGGTATTTACTGGTGCTACGAAGGTGGGTTTGAAGGGCCTTGACGAAATGTAAGTGTTGTTTGAAACAGGTTGAGCAACACTTCCATCAAATTGATTAGAGGCACTAGGGTCTCCTCTATATCCAGAATTGGTCTGGGGAGTTGGGTTCTGACCCACTTTTCCCAACATGAGGGATACCATATCCATTAAGGCATCCATCTTCTTTTCAAATCTTTTTTCAGGACTTAGTGATCTCTCTCTACCCTTCCCACTATCATTTATAGGGTTGGTAAACCTCTCATTACCCCCTACTGATCTCTCACCTTCTGCCATATCTATTTCTTGAGAAGACTCCCAATGAGCCCTCAAGATCTCTGAAGCGGTCTGACCTTCGGGAACCTGATACCACTGGAACTGTTTTGCAATTTTCTTATCTTCTCTTGCAATATATCTCTTCTCTCTGTCACTCATAGATGGTTTGTCCACAGGATGGCAGGATACGTGGCTCTGATACCACTGAAATATCCCGAGCCAATTTTTTTTTTTTTTTGATATTGGATTTCAACATTACAAATAAATACCGTTAAGGTTAGAAGATAAACCCAATTGTACTGAAACAACTCTTCTACTTTAAATGCTAGAAATGGAACTCAATGTCCAGTATGTGCTACCCAATCCAAGGCAGAGTTGGGGCGACCATAAGACGGAGTAAATTACTAACAAAGGAACTCTACGTCAAGTATGTGCTACCCAATCCAAGGCGGAGTAAGGGGCTACCATATGACGGAGTGAAATTAATAACAGTGCTTTAATTGAAATACTGAAGAATGAAACTACTCCATACCCAGCATGTGCTTGCTAACCCCAGAAGGGAAAGTAGCTACCATAGGGCGGAGCTCTACACCCAGAATGTGCTTGCTAACCCCAATAGGGAAAGTAGCTACCATAAGGCGGAGCTATAAACTAATACAATAACTTAATAGAAACTGAAATTTTGAAATCAGCTTTGAACAAATAAAGAATGGCTACCAGTACTACTGTCAGCTTACAAAATAAGAAGAATTTGCTCTTAGAAAGAAGAAAAACCAACCACCTATTAAATTCTTCAGATATTCATAACTCACACAAAACTTGTTCAATCTTCCTGATTTCTGTTGCAAAGTCTCTTCCTAAATATGGTGCCCAAGTTAGCATCAAAATTCTGATCAAATCTGCATCCAAAACGTGTTACACAAATTCCAATGTAAACCCCAAAGGGCGTCCCAGCTGAAAAAGGCGACTTGCTCTAGAAATTCATTACAAACTCTAAAAATTCTATAAATTAGAGCAAAGGGGCGCCTAAGCCTAGCCAAGATAATGAAATGATACCCAAAACTTTTTTCTTTATTTTTTCTGATTTATGAGTAAAAACCTAGTTCTGTCTTATACAGAATACAATAACTGAACACTAATAATTCCAAATAACTAATAATGAAATAACTGAAATCAATACATAAGTAAATACAAATATCAATGATTGAATCACCACTTGATGCTGTCTTGCAAGCATGAAATGATGCCCTAGCTAGGAGGCCTTCATTCCCCGAAGTAGTTCCAGAGCCAAAGCGGCAACATAACAATGTAATAAACCAAGATGAAGAAATGATAACCCAATGCCTTCTTTTATAGGTTTCAGTTGGCCTCCCTTGAAGCCTTATCTCCAAAAGTGGTGCCCCTTTCCATGCAATGATGGCGCCCCCCTTCATGTCCCCCTTTTAAAATAACATTAAGTTATTTTGACTAGGCCAAGGTCAACGTTAAAATATAACGTTATTATTATTTTTTCTTATTTAAGTGAAATTAACTTATTCCACCAAGACCACATTCTGAAGCCCAAAACTGAATGAGTCAACTGAAAAGGAAAGTTAACTCCTTGCGACAACCCTGCTAGCTGCCAAAAATAGAATTTACTAAAAATAGTAAATTCTTGGAAATGCTCAGAAAATCGAAACAAACATACCTCTGCGAAGCTCTCAAAAAACCCAGAAAGAATTCGCCATCAAAACTTCGAGCAAGAACATCCTAAAAAATAGGAAACCCTCATTTGCACCTTCCGAATAGCCTACGAATTTCCAGAAATAGGCCAACGGTCACTGTGAGATCAGATTTGAGAAGGGGTCATTACAAAATGATACATGAGCATACAAATGTTGGACCTTTCCTTCCCCTGTGATTTGCATATATGTTATTTACTTTATGTTAGTAGATAACATACCATTTATTTTATGTACACACATGTTTCACAGGGACTTGAATGTGATATAGGCATACATTAGATACATGATACATGAGCATACAAATGTTGGACCTTTCCTCCCCCTGTGTGACACACTACATTGGGTTCATTTGATTCATTGATCATGATTGATACAAGTTTCATTGTTTTATGATTTCTTTACATTATCATGATTGAGATTATATATTAACACTTAGACATGTCAATAATTATGCTTACATCTTACACAGTGTATCATATATCTTATGCTACAAGACATTTTGCTAACACATGTATGTAGAAACTAGTATGATATGCTTATGTTGGTTGCTTATATATTTCACTTATTCATCTTATCACATGGTTTACATGAGTGTACTTGTTTTATACCTTTTTTATGCTATGGAACATTTGAACATGTTCCTTGTTTGTTGGCCATAGTGCCATTGAGTGTTGTTTCTTTAGTGTGCCAACATTTTAACATGTCCTCCCCTTGAGTGTGCAACATTTGAATATGCCCCTTGTTTGCAGTCACCTTGGACCCTTTTTTGTGTGACATTAAATGCTCTTGTGTGTGTGTGTTTGATTGTTAGATGAGCTTGTTACTTCTAGACGTTACCATGATCCATATCATGCATTTTAGGGCTTGTTGTGATCAATATTGGCAACATGGATGAATGGAAGCTACAATATAAACTTTGAGATGTCAATGTCTTGTGCTTGCATCAGTGGTAATACAACGTTGATTCGCGCTGCCCTCAGACATGGAGTTATATTGCAAACAAATTAGTAGAGGGGATGAAATATTTTATTTTTGTAAAGTGAGGTTTTATAAAGTGAGAGAGTACAATTTGGTATGACCATTGATCCCATCTAATATTATAATAATGTATACTTTATTATTATTATATTTTAATTTTATATGGTATTATAGATAATATAACACACACACACACAATATTAAAAAATATATTATATTAATATGATTTATTATTAGTAATTCTATATTTTATAAATATTATATATCTAAATATATAATAATAAGAAAAAAACAAAAATAATATTGGATTAATATTCCTAAAGACTTAGGATTAAGCAAGTAAGAACATTATTCATTAAGTAATTACGTGGCAAGTAAGTTTGACCCCAACACACCACCTTAGCAATGAATTTGAGATAATTAAGTTTGTTGTTGGAAACAAGTTATTTTTGAATGGGGATATGTTTAGTTTCAGAAATGGTAGAAACATGTTAAAATATAAGACATATGGAAGCCTTGTGTTATGCCGCACAATTCTTAGTCCAACACATTTTGTTCTAGATCATTCGTATTTCATGAAAGACTACTTTGAATTTGTATATTTTATAGATTGGGAGATTTGTCACTCTGCAATCTTTATACATTGTCGCACAAATTTAAACCCACCCCAACAATCAATTCTTGCTGTTGGGAAATAAATCGGAAGCACATAATTTGATTACCAAACCAAGCAACTTAATATGCGGAAATTAACCAGATTCACCAAGTAACTAGAATTTAGAATAACACAGCATATGAGAGACAATACACAACTTGTATTAACACTTTATACAGAAAAGAATACAATAAAGAAGATGCCACTTCTTCTCCACCACCTTACAGAGGTTTCCCACACCTCAAGTGAACAGTAATTCTCCTCCCCAAAGCTCTCCCTCTCAGGTCCCAACACCCAACTCAAAATACAGAGTTGGTGTTCACCTCCCGTGCTCCACGCACAACACAAGTGCTCCACGCACTCCACAAGCACTCCACGTGCTCCACAAGTACTCAAGGTACTTCAAGTAGATCTCCCATGAATCTGCAACAACCTGCAATTCAACAGACCATACTTATGGAAGGAACTCCCTTGCCTTCCTCTTGCTCTATCCGAGTACACACCTGTACTCCAAGTAGATCCTGCCTGATACTGCTCCCTGTTGTGTTGCTGTCTATATGACCTTGCACACCTGCAAATCAAACAACGGTTCTACTCACCTGTGAACCTCGACCTTGCACACACATACACCTGCAAATCAACGATCTTACTTACCATGTAGATCTCCTATATAGGCCATACAACTGTGACCAAGATCCTACACTCCTGAAGAACCCAGCTGGCTCTCCAATCCAGCACCAACACACCTGGTACTGAGGCACTGGGAGGAACGCACCATTGCTCTACCTCACACACAGAAGGAGCTTATAATTATGCTCTCTTACTCCCTAGCACACTTTTCCAATACAACCATGAGTCTATTATATAGATCTCATCCAAACAATAATTAGACATCTAATTACAATACTTAGATCCGCAGCTCTCAGTTTATAATTAGCCCTGATCATGCAAACACTTGGTTCGTTAGCTAACTGCTCGTAATAAGCTCGCAGTCGAACCACACAGGCGACTGACGTCGGTCCCTGTCTGCCTGGAGGTGACCGACGTCGGCCGATATATGACCGACGTCGGTTGCTTCTCTATGCTCTCCCGCCGACGTCGGCTGATCAGACCGACCCCAACTTCTCTGCAACTCAGCAACCTTCAGCAACCTCCTCTCCTGTTTGCATCAGTGAAGCTTTTAGCTCCACAATCCTAACAATCTCCCACTTGGAGATAAACAGCTGCACTGTATCTGTACCTGTACTCTGTCTAATCTGTTTCCTGGTTTGTATCCCTCTTCAAGCTCCCACCTGAAGACAACCCACCACACATCCCGTGGTGTACCACCTGTCATCCGAGTACCCTGCCACATCCGAACCTACAACACCTGTAGTGAAGTCCTGACCCTGCATAGCAACACCTGCTGCCGGTCCCTCTCAGAAAACCTGAGAACCCACTTCCCCGAATTGGCTCCTAACTCTCTGACAGCTCCCACTGCATGGGAATACTCAGGTCTATACCAGACCTCATGTGATTTCGGACACTGTACCTGTCCAGCCCTTAGTGTGCTCCGGTTCTGCATCCCGAACCTCGCCAACACCTGATTCACATCAGCTCCCACTCGAGACAAAATCAACCTGTGATCTCCATGCCTCCCATGTCAAAGAATTCCGCTGCTCCAAACTCCTCATGACATGCCACTGAACTAATCTTACCCTTAGCTCAGCAAAACCCTGTATGTACTAACCTGCTAGCTAGCAAATATACCATCCACATACAGCAACAGAATGATGTTGCAATCACCATCCCCCTGGTAAGTCAAATCACAGTAGTTACCCTGACATTGACTAAAGCCATGCTCCGTCCTCCACCTGTCAAAACCTGTACCACTGTCCTGCAGCTCCACAAGACCATATACCTGGTCTTCCGTCTCACGTATCCGTTCTCTCTATTCTTCTACTAAGGTATCCATACGTCTCTGTGCTTTCATACCTGCTGGCAACCCTACCAAAACACACCTGTTTGGTTCTCCTCCAAGGAATCACATCCTCATCCATGCCAAGCTCACACCTGTTTCCTGGATCCTTCCTGCCATAAAATCAGCAACAAGTATGAAGAAGAGGAACACGAATTTGAGGGCCTACTTACGCCTTCAGTCCTCCATATGGGTGTTTGAGACTCCTTGACAACATGCTGTCCACCCAAAATTCGTTACAGTGACCGACCTCGGTCACTCCACAGTCTGCATCCGACCGACGTCGGTTCCATGCATCTATACCTGACTACCAACCTGCCAGCGCTGGTGTCCCTTCTGCCGACGTCGGTCCTCTTGACTGACATCGGTCTTACATACTGCCGACGTCGGTCCCATGACCGACGTCGATCTTACTCTGCCTGACATCGCCGGCTTCGGTCTGCACATGACCGACATCGGCACCTGTCTGTTCGACGCCGGTTCCTCCTGACCGACATCGGTACCTGTGTTCGCCTGTGAGTGATGACTTTTTACCCGCGAGCTTCTTTGAATCAAAACCCATGTCCAAACTGCCCTGCTCAGAAGTATCCAGCCACATCCATTGGGTTCTATCCGCCATCTCCTCCATAAACACCAAGGCTTTCCAGTTCTTAAGCCTGTCAAATATATCTGTCTTCCGCTTAAGAACATGCATCTCCTTCCTGGTCATGTGACCAAGCCTACGAAGCCACGTCTCCGCAACAAAAGAAGAATCAGTAATATAAACAAGTAGATAAAGGATACCTATTTTCTTACCACCAGCTAATTCAAGTGCATCCGCTGTGAGAGTTCTTGTGCATCTCTCATCACCCAATTTTTCTGAAGAAATTAGCCATATCTCCAAACCTGGGACCTGCATGACCTTCATCAACACCTGTGTGTTGGCCGCCTGCAATTTCAGCTTCACTTCCCCTTTGCCAATTCTTTGGCAAGGCTTACCAGCTCCTCTACCTAGGGCTGCATGGAAAGAGGCAACCGAATCTTTTATCCAAGATTCAACTTTATCCAAGAAACCTCCAAGAACACCCTGTGCAATAACACCTGCAACATCTGCTTCTTCAGTTTCTTCATGCTGATCTGCTACCAACCAACAATAATCTTTTACCTGCTCTTTCTTTCCATAGGACCGTGAGTGACCATCTGTGCTTTTCAACTCCTCCATTCTTAGCTTACTTTGATCTGCTGTTGCTCTACTCCCACTCGATCAGAAACCCCTGAGAGTGCCCTGTAACCAAACACAAAACCTGCTTCCTCCAACCTTAGCTCTGATACCACTTGTTGGGAAATAAACCGGAAGCACATAATTTGATTACCAAACCAAGTAACTTAATATGCGAAAATTAACCAGATTCACCAAGTAACTAGAATTCAGAATAACACAGCATATGAGAGACAATACACAACTTGTATTAACACTTTATACAGAAAAGAATACAATAAAGAAGATGCCACTTCTTCACCACCTTACAGAGGTTTCCCACACCTCAAGTGAACAATAATTCTCCTCCCCAAAGCTCTCCCTCTCAGGTCCCAACACCCAACTCAAAATACAGAGTTGGTGTTCACCTCCCGTGCTCCACGCACAACACAAGTGCTCCACGCACTCCACAAGCACTCCACGTGCTCCATAAGTACTCAAAGTACTTCAAGTAGATCTCCCATGAATCTGCAACAACCTGCAATTCAACAGACCATACTTATGGAAGGAACTCCCTTGCCTTCCTCTTGCTCTATCCGAGTACACACCTGTACTCCAAGTAGATCCTGCCTGATACTGCTCCCTGTTGTGTTGCTGTCTATATGACCTTGCACACCTGCAAATCAAACAACGGATCTGCTCACCTGTGAACCTCGACCTTGCACACACATACACCTGCAGATCAACGATCTTACTTACCATGTAGATCTCCTATATAGGCCATACAACTGTGACCAAGATCCTACACTCCTGAAGAACCCAGCTGGCTCTCCAATCCAGCACCAACACACCTGGTACTGAGGCACTGGGAGGAACGCACCATTGCTCTACCTCACACACAGAAGGAGCTTATAATTATGCTCTCTTACTCCCTAGCACACTTTTCCAATACAACCATGAGTCTATTATATAGATCTCATCCAAACAATAATTAGACATCTAATTACAATAATTAGATCCGCAGCTCTTAGTCTATAATTAGCCCTGATCATGCAAACACTTGGTTCGTTAGCTAACTGCCCGTAATAAGCTCGCAGTCGAACCACACAGGCGACCGACGTCGGTCCCTGTCTGCCTGGAGGTGACCGACGTCGGCCGATATATGACCGACGTCGGTTGCTTCTCTATGCTCTCCCGCCGACGTCGGCTGATCAGACCGACCCCAACTTCTCTGCAACTCAGCAACCTTCAGCAACCTCCTCTCCTGTTTGCATCAGTGAAGCTTTTAGCTCCACAATCCTAACACTTGCCCCAGCTAGTATTCTTCCATTCTTGAAGGCAATAACTTATAGGAGCGACACCGCACTCTCCGTTGATCTCATTGATTGCATGACACATGATGAATTGACTATTGAACAAAGCAAACTCCATATTATTGAAGAAAACATTAAACAAGAGGGCATGAAGCAAGCAACTAGTTTTTTGGCGCATTCCGCTTGTCGACTCTCAAACTTGTCATCAAAGCATGATTTTGTGAGTGTAGGGAACATCGTAAAATGAGCAATGTCACAGGTTCGAAGCCTTAAGGAAGGCGTCGCTCATCCACATAAACAACGCCTCACCATTGTTATGCTCCAAACGCTGAAGAAAATTTATGAGACTCGCCATCACCTTGGAAGAGTGTTAGAAAAATACCGACGAAACATCATTCAACACAACCTTCAAAGTCTAAAGACCACCATACATTATACAGTTCAAAACAAGGAAATAATTAGCCATTATTTTGATCGACTTCTTCTGTCAACATCATACTGACCACTTATTACTAACTACACTTAAATAATGTAAGCAATAATAAAAATTATGAAATATACCATGAAATATCCATAAATGAATCGTTTCTAGATATTCACTATTGACATAGCAATGAAATATATCAGACACACACATATGTCAGAGTAACATATAATTATTTTCCTTTTGAGGAAAAAAGGCATATCCCACATAAACTAGAATAGTGGGTACATTCACTTAGCTTTCCATGTCACACCACTTTTGTACTTTAATCGTCAAACCCATGAATATATAATCTAACCTTTATTGAGCATAATGAGGGG
This sequence comes from Torreya grandis, assembly GCA_037957365.1. Classification (NCBI taxonomy): domain Eukaryota; kingdom Viridiplantae; phylum Streptophyta; class Pinopsida; order Cupressales; family Taxaceae; genus Torreya; species Torreya grandis. Next base: position 864,699 of record JARHVA010003287.1, read on the forward strand.
TCAATTGGAAACTACACAAACACCGTTGAGGCTTGGCCCGACGACAGAGACAGAAACCAAACAGAGATGGATCCATTGTCGTTGCACCTTCGCCAAATCCGCTCCCCACCAAAAAATTAGATTGCGAGGCCATTCTTTTTTAGCCGCCGACGTCATCCCTTCCAAACAGATCGCGCCACTTGCAAACATATTTAGTGTGCATCACGCGTGGCGATAAAAAATTTCACATGCACTTCTCCCCTCTTGTTCAAGGAATCAACCAAACACTAAACATCAAAACCTAAATTGGATGAATATAGACTAATATCAAAAGGAATCAATCAAACATTAAACTTCCATTAAAAAATAATATTGAAAAGTCCACAAATCTAAGCAATTAAAGGAGGAGAAATCACATAATTATTCAAGTAAAATAATATTCAAAATTTATTAAAAAAACTATTGTATACAATTAAACGAGATATATTTATTAGTCAAATGAAAAGAAATTTATTAATCAAGTAAATCGTGATAAGTGTATTGTAATGAAATCGTCAAAGTTTACTTTAATTTGTACGTTTAAAAAATAAAAAATATAAATATTACATAATTTTTAAGGGTCTCTTATATTATTGTAACGAACAATGTTTAGAACCCATGAATAACTCTATATGCAATGAAAATTGGGTCAAAAAAATGAACCTACATTTTTTATTACAATAAAAGAATAAAGTAAATATAAAAAATAAAATTACTAGCACAAGAAGATAGTTAAAATACTTTTCATATATGAAAACTAAAATAAAAATTACGTATTTGTAAGGGAAAAAAAACTTTTTCAGTTTAATAAAGCATGTCCAACTCAATCTACCTTCCAAAATTGTAAGTTTTCACCAACAAAGATATTCAATGCAATATTAATTTAGAAAAAAAATGATATATCATGTTTAAGTTAAGGCGATTGATATCACTAGTAAAATAAAAAAATAAAACTCGTAAAAAAAATATGATATGTATTCAAAATTGTGACAAAAAATAAAGTAAATATGAAAAGTAAGGTTACTAGCATAACAAGATGCTTTTCACACGTGCAAACCAAAATACTAACTACACATCAACTCAAAATAAAGAATTGGCCAAAATATGCATAAGGACTGACTCTTGTAATCCAATACTCAAATAGAAAATAATGCACCAATGATAGAAACCATGATGACAATGTAAACATATGAATAGAGATGGATTCAAGTATAAGTGTTGGCAAGGAATCACCCAATGAACACACATAAACTAAATCAAGGCAACAGTGATGAAAGTAAAAATTCAGGCAGACAAACAAACAAACAAAAGGAAAATTAAATAAATAAATAAATAACGCAATAGAAACCTATGAATATTGCCCCTAGAAAATAGGTGACAACTTAACAAAGGAATAAAATGGGGGAATAAAAGAAAAATAAGGGGGTGGCTGAGCTATCTCCATATGCACTAGGCAAGTGGATGCTACCTACATAGTTCTATGGATGTAATATCCAATAAAAAATTTTAGGCCAAATGTAGTTCTCCCGGGGAATGGGAAGAATATGATAACTGAAGAAAATAAACAAAATGGATGTGATAGAAGAATAGGAATGGTCTTGAAAAATGGCAAGTGTGTGAGAGAAAAAAGTCAAAAAGGACGGGGAAACTAAATGCCAAGTGATTTGCTTATAACTTAGTAAGGGTTCCCAAAATTCTTAAGTCAAGTAAGTTGTCAATGTTTTTATTCTTTTCTACCAATTTTACAAATGTTTTTGGAAGTGTTTTGGGGTGTCTCAACTCAATCGAGAATGATAAGACACTAAATGGTTCAAACTTGCAAAATAGCAAGAATGTTCATACTTAGGTTGCTTGAAAAATGGTGAGACTGTTGCTTAGGTTGCTTGCAAAATGGTAAGAGTATGGCTTAGGTTTCTCACAAAATGGTGAGAGTGTGGCTTAGGTTGCTCACAAAATGGTGAGAGCATGGGTAAAAGGGGTGACTGAGCTGACCTCAACAAGTATTGAGTGCTGCCTACATAGTCCCAAAGTAGGACCTCAAGTCACTATAGTTCCACCATTTCAGTGAAGGAATTTGACTAGTATGGTAGCCATTTCAAGAAAAATAGGCACACTTGGTAAAAAGGCACAATGTGGCATAGGAAGTGGCAAGTTGGTACGTCAAGGCTTAGTATTGCCCCTAGTTTGCCCATAAGCGGTTATAACTAAGACACAATGACATTGATCAATGGTACTAATTTGCCCAAAGGTGGTTATAATTAGTAGCAAGACTAGTGATAAAAAAGGACTAACAAACAAAGGATGCAACTACCAAAACTTCTGTCACATTATCCCAAGATATGCTCCCTGTCTGAAATACTTGAACTAATTTATTAACTGATCAGATACCTTGATGCTGAAACTATGTAATGAATGACAAAAACCAAGATCAAATGGGCTAGGCTTTAGAACACGTTGGGTTGATAGGTCGAAAGTGGAAAGTGGATATGGCAAAGAAGACATATAAGAATGGTATGTGTACAATGAACAATAGTGACAAAAAGGCATAGCTAAAATGGTCCTGATAGATAATACACCTTAGCATTCAAGCATAGTATCGCTTGAGATGAATAAAATTCATTGGCTCTGGAAGTTCATCACCATCTAGTGTGGTAAGCCTACATGCTCTTGATCCATAATCTACAGTGATGATGAAAGGCCCTATCTAGTTTGGTTTGAATTCCTTTTATGTTTCTTCTTGGTCGTGGTATTATTTTGGTTCTCCTTAAGAACAAGATCACCAAGTTCAAATGTTATATACTTCACATGGTGATTATAGTGGACTTTGAGTTGATTTTGATATGCTTAAAGATTGATGAGCATGGCCATGCATTTCTCATATAGTAGGTCTAGCTCTTGCAGGCGAGCTAATTGATAGTCATGATCATTTAGGACATGCTTGAAAGATATGCGTAGTGAAGGCAATTTGACCTCAATGGGAAGGATGGCTTCAGTACATAAACAAGTGAGTATGGGGTGGCTCTTATGGGTGTACGATGATTGGTACGGTATACCCAAAGGGTAGGAAATATCTAGAGGTGTCAGTCACGATGGGTATTATTGACAATATTTTTGAGAATGTTGATAATAGTTTTGTTGGATGCCTCAGCTTGGCCATTACCTTGAGGGTAATATGCTATAGAAAAGTGTTGGATGGTGTTGTATTCAATACATAACTGGTCTACATATTTGTTCTTGAATGATCCTTCATTATTAGATATAATGTTAGAGGGGATACCATAGTGGCAGATGAGATGGTTGAAGATGAATTAGAAATTTACTTTATAGTTACGTAAGTGAGGGGTATAGCTTCAACCCACTTAGTAAAATATTTAGTGGTGGTAAGGATATGTTTATGGCCATCAGATGAAGTGGGGTTAATATTCTTAATGAGGTTAAGTCCCCATGTAGAAAATGGCCATGGTGTCAACATTAGTTTTAAAGTTTTTGTTGGGGCATGAATCAAATTAGAATGTCGTTGACATTTTTCACATTTTTTTACATATGCAGTGACATCTGCATCCATTATGGGCCAATGATAACCAGTACACAAGAGCTTTTTGGATAGGACTGCCCCACTAGAATGGGCTCCACATACTCCTTTGTGAACTTCTTTTAACGCTAATGTAGACTCTACCAAAGTTAAACAATGAAGCAAAGTTCCATCAAAACTACGATGGTAAAGAGTGGATCCAAGTAAAGTTTAATGAGTGGAATGATGAAAGAAGACTTTGGTTTGTTTTCGAGATAGGTTAGGTGGAAGAACTTGGTCATGAAGGTAGTTGTAAAGGTCTGAGCACCAGATAGAATTATGACCAACAATATCACAAATAATGGAAACAATTAAAGGTTCATGAGCTGGTGCTGACAAATTCTTGATGAGGAATTGATACTCTTTGGCTTTATCTATTTGTCGAATCAGAGAGCCAATAGTATCCATGGCATCTACAGTTCTTTTACTAGCCTTCGGTATATGATCAAATTTAATGTTGGCAGTTTACATTTTAAGAGTGTCAACCATGGCTTTATATGGAACCAACTTGTCATCTTTGGTCTGAAAATGATCTATGACCTGATTGATGATTAACTAAGAATCACCATAAAATTGAAAATGAGATATATTCTAATGCACTACTTGTCAAAGTCTTATAATAAGTGCTTCATACTTAGCCATGTTGTTTGTACAAGGAAAACTAATTTTGAATGATTTAGAGATTACATCCCCTTGTGGTGTAATAAATAATAGGCATGCCCCCAATCCATGCGTAGTGAATGAACCATCAAAATATAGCTTCCAAGGCTGCTCCTCAAAGTGTGTATCAATAATGGTCATGATGGATTCATCATGAAATAAAAACTTGAGTGGTTGTGTGTCCATGAGTGGTGCTTTAGTAAGTTGATCTGTAAGAACTTGTCCTTTGATTGCTTTTTGATTGACATACTCTATGTCAAACTCACTAAGAAGCATGATACATTTAGCCATTCTCCCTTACAAAGCTATTTTAGATAATAGGTACTTGAACATATCTACTTTTGAAATGACCATGGTTTTATTATTCAACATGTAATGATGTAGTTTTTGAGTTACAAAAACCATGGCTAGACAAGCTTTTTCAATAGGTGCATAGTTATGTGCATACGTAACCAAAGTACAACTTAGGTAGTAAACAACATGCTCCTTTCCATTGTCATCATGTTGAGCCAAGAGTGCCCTCAGAGCATAATCGATAGCTGATAGGTATAATAAGAATGGTTTTCATGGCATTAGAGGTAATTAAACATGTGGATTGACAAGATAATCTTTGAGTTATTGAAAATTTGTTTGGCAATGATCATCCCAGTGAAATGCAACTCTTTTATTCAAAAAGTGCATAAATGGATGGCACTTACCTGCTAACTATGAGATGAAGCATTGGATGGATTGGACCTTACCTTGTAAACTACAAAGTTATTTCAAATTAGTTGGTGGTGACATCTCAGTTATAGCATTGACTTTAGCTAGATTGATTTCAGTACCTCTACGAGACACGATGAAGCCCATTAATTTTTCTAAATTACACTAAATACACATTTATTTAGATTGAGTTTAACTTGTTACTCTCGTAGTCTTTCAAATATCTTACACAACACTATTAGATGGTCAGCTCTGGTCTTGGATTTTCCTAATATGCCATCAACATAGTCTTCAAAAATATCATGTATCATATCATGGAATATGACAGTCATGGCTCTTTGATATGTAGCTCCCACATTATTAAAGTTAGATGTCATCACCTGATAGCAAAATGTTCCCCATAGAGTGGTGAATGTTGTTTTATGTTGATCTTCTGGTGCTATTTTAATATGATTGTAACTTGAAAAGCCATCCATGAGTGAAAGCATTTCATAACCTACTGTGGAGTCAAGGATCATGTCAATATTAGGCAATGAAAAATCATCTTTAGGACAAGCTTTGTTGATGTCTCAAAAATCAGTACAAATTTTGATTCCTTCAAGATTTTTGCTAGCAAGTACTACATTAAAGATCCATTCTAAGTAAGTCAATAGATCAGATACATCATGCTTCTAAGAGTTTTTCCAACTCTTTCTTTACTAATACAACAATACGGGATGCATCTTATAGATATTTTATTTTATCGATTTGGAATTAGGATTAACCACAAGGTGGTGCAGAACTAAGGTGGGGTCTAATCCTAGCATGTCAGAATAGGCCCATGCAAATATATCCATAAAATCTTTCAATAGAGATACAAAGATGTCACATTCCTCTTCAATGAGAGACACTCCTAATTTTATCCATTTTAGGTCTAATGGAGTCCTGATATTTACCTCTATTGTATCTTCAACTAGAAGGGTCGAACTGTCTTCTAGGATAGTAGGCAACTACTTGAATTGTTGGACTATGTCAAGGTCCTCTATTAGGACTTGTTCTTCAACTTCTCCTAGGCATGATGAATTTGAGTCTCGTAATGGGATATTTGGCCATGTAATAAAAATGGTCAAAAATTCTTGGAGAATTTGATAAAATACTTATTGTTGCTCAAAACTGAACTTAGATCCATAGGCAAGCTCATCGTTGGTGGTCTCTTGGTCTAAATTCAAATAAGAATGAACAACCTCGTCTAATGGTGCCTGAAACAAGTTTTCACCACTAGACTAAACTATATCTGTATTTTTTCCCTGGTCAGAAAGTTCCTCAAAGAGATTTTGACTTTGAAACCTCAATGTTTTACTTTTTTTTTTGGCTAAGGGTGTTCACTCGCTCTCCAAAATAGGCTACAAGATTCAATGTGATTGAGAATCTTGATTTGTGATCTCCCAATGGAGCATTGTCTCTAAGGCTTAAGAAATCAAATAATGCCTCATCATTCTAGAATTCATCAATCGACATAATAGATTCTTGCTGGTTTCAATCTATCAGTTGGGGATAATATAATGGCAATGGATTACGATGAACAACTTGGGTAAGGGTACAAATGGCATTGTTATCAAATACGTTAGTTTCAACTAGGTTATCAAAGGTAAGGCTATCATTAGACTCTGCTTCACTGTCAGCATCATCATCACTAGTCACTGGTAATGGAGTTTGAATAAAATATGTGGGGTCACCCCCAGATGGTTTAAACCCAAGTCTGTAAGGTCGTTCATACTTAGTCATGGAAATTGGATCGATGGTTCCTTGCTGATTTGGTCTGAGGCCTCTTCCTTCATAATTGTGACACTCCATGATACTATTGGGAATATGATACTTTACATTTTTATAACAATCAGCTTGGTCATCATTGTATAACCATGATTCATCCCCTTCAAGAGGGTTAGATCCTAGGCTAGATGTTAGTACAAATGTGATAGGTCCCTTATCTTTGTTCTTTCATTACCAATGCATATGTGGGATGACCTTAGGTCATCCAAAGGTTTTCAGATTTTAAGGAAGATTGGCAATGTGAAATGTGTCATGGGTCACATATTCTCCTGGTCCATTATCTAAAATGGTGAAATGATTAGAAGCTTTAGGAGGTAGCATGTGGGAAAGGGAATCTAAGGTATTAGGATATATGCAATTATCTGATGAAGGATCAATAAGTATAGCTTTTCCTTTATCTTGCTTGGAACTTAGATTCATGTTGTACTAATAATTATAGCTTTGAAACACAGCCTCAAGATACTTGCAGTGTTCATATAGGTGTAAATCTCATGGAATACTCACCTCCATCCTTGAGTGGGAAAACTTGATACATTGATGTAGTGTTGATAGGACTACACGAATCTCATGCAACCAAGGCTTGCCTAGAAGCATGTTGTATGATAACTCAAGATCCAACACATGGCAAAGTGTATGATGGGTCAAAGGCCCAATGATAACTGGTAAACTAATAGTGCCTTGGGATTCTCTTTCTTGATTATCATAAATGTTGATAGTTATTATTTCTGGCTGGAGATCTATCATTATGTACCCAAGAAGCTTGATGAGCTTGAGGGACACTGTGTTGAGGCCAGATCCATTGTATATAAGGACACGTTTCACTTTATGCCATCTGATACAAACTTCTATATACAATGGGTTATTTGGAGTGGGCCAAGATAAGACATATCACTTTGGTTGAATGTGACTTGTTGGGTTAGAGCTAGGTGTCCAACCAAAGCTTGAAAGTTATCAAGAGATATGTCACTAGCAACAGTAAATTGGGTTAAAAACTCATTCAGGATGTTTTTGTGGATTATTGATGTCCACAGCAAATCCAAATTAGAAATTTGTGCTGGTGTCTTTTGTAATTGTTCCACAATATCAAACTTCCTGTCTTGGTCAGTAGTGAATGGTTTATTCTGAGGTTGAACGGTTGGTTGGATGATAGGCAAAGTGGTAGATGGTTGTGGGAATGGGATAACAATCTTCAACCTCTGAGTTATGATTGCACAATCAAGATTAAATACTAGACCATTATTGCTAACCGATGCTGGGAATGGTATGAGACTAGATAGGACAAGACTTGATTGTTAGTGCACTTGCATGTGGTCACGTGGCAAGAATGAGTTGTCACTATAAGATCCAAAAGTGGAAGTCCTAGTTTATTGGTTTGCCTATATGCACTCCTAGGTCAAAGAATGATTATCTATGTGATTTGGATGAATAATATTGTTTAACAATGGTCTAGGCTGATTAGTGTTTGGTTTAGGATTAATGGAGATGGCATTAATGCTACCCCCTGTAATATGACATACAACCCTATTGTAGTCATGTGCAACTGCATGGTAGGTTTGTTGGTTATTGTTCTAACCTTGGTTTTGTCCATTGTTTTGTCATTGTAGATTTTGTTGTTGAATTTGTTGATTCTATTGGTTTAGCCTTTGATTCTGATACTGCTAATTTTGCTATTGCACCAGCCATTGTTGTTGTTACTGATTGTTCTATTGTTGTTGATTTTTATGTCGAGGAAAGAGGTTTTGATAAATCCCAAGAGTTTGATTGGAAGTGGAAGTACCATTATCCAATTTTATCTCCCCATTATCCAACATATTCTTGATTAAATGCTTCTTCTATGTTTTTGCAAGCGTGGATTGTATAACACAACGAAACAAAAATTATAAGATTTTGACAACTATGCTTTTGAATTTGTTCATATGTTATTACAACAATATTTCTTCCAAAAAAGTCACTAAGCGATTGCTTAAAGAATATTTATTTTTTTAAATGATCGTATTATTAAGAAAATTTCAATTTTTTTCTAATTTAATTAAAAAAACTCGGTAATACATTGTTTTCAATTGTTTTTGGAATGAAATTCATTGTTTAAAGATAAAATATCACTGGTATTAAATGGAGTACAATTCAAATCTTAATGGAAAGAAAAAAAATGATAATTGTCCTAAAGAGAAAGGAAGTGAAATGTGAATAAAAGAGTCAAGGAAGGTGTTTGATGTTTTTTTGTGTAAAAATAAAATAAAATAAAATGAATGGAACTTAAAAACTGTTCATTTTTATATATGATTAAGAGATGCCAAATGATAAAATATTTGCTAATAAAAAGATTGGACACATACATCTTGTTAACTAATCATTCTTAGTACATTGGATTTATTCTAATTGCCCATATAATTTCTTCTTATAAAGTTACATAGGATACCTAACAATTTTTAATTATATTTTATACAACATAGTCAATATATTGTATGCAATATAACTAGATATTTATCAAATATTTACTAAATAATAATAATAATAATAATAATAATAATAATAATAATAATAATAATAATAATAATTACTTGATAAAAATAGGGAAATAATAACAAATGAAACATGGAGTAGAAACAAAAAATATAGTACTATTAGTTCATGCGGCTTGATCATCAATTTTTAAAATATATTTAATAAGAAACTCGTTAAACATATTTTTTACATCTTTACAAGACTAACACAATTTAAAATCCATATATGTCTTTAATAAAAATGTTTTAAAGTAAAATTTAAAAAATAAATAAGAAAATAAAAAAAATGTTAAAAAATATATTAATATTTAATATTTTCATAAAGCATAATAATATTGTGTAAAAATTGTCTTGTTTACATCTTGAGCTTGTTAGTTATCTCAAAAACATTCAATATATATGAAAGATTATGTTTGTTTGTAAAGACAATAAAAACAACATCATGTAAACTAGTTAATATCATTTCACATGCATGTTTGAAATGATTATATATCTTGTTTGTTATTCTAACAATTATATTTGATACCACATAATTTTTACCACTTTCAATTTAATTATCAAATTTATTTGTAACTTATGGAAACATGTCACACATCGTTTTATTTTATCATTATCAACAAAATAAAATCCAAATAATCTCACATTTCTTTAATGTCATATTCTTGAAAGGAAATCTTTGCCAACACTTTTCCCTTCATTGACCAGTCTTTTCCTTATAGTAAAGTCAATGATAGCGAAAATAATTAGTAGAATATCATTACCCATGCAAGCACCCAAAGAGGTTCTGGTGTACAAAATCTTTGGTGTGTGTAGAAATGATACTTGTCAATGAATTCATTTGTACTTGTTTTATATGTATCTGGTATATATGTTAAGTTATCGATCTTATTATGTTTGGATGCAATAATTTTTAAATTTAATATTATAATGGTCTTGTTTGAAAATAAAATACATGATTATTTTAAAAAAATATTAAAATAGATAAATGTTATTTGTGTAAAAAAAAAGAAAACAACAAGTAATTTAAATTTGATCTTTTCATGTTAATATCTTTTATGAAAAAAAAAAAATATTTTCAATAAAAAATGTAACCATCATACCAATATTAATATTTATCATACCAATATAAATTCTCTTAAATTAAATTTTGTAAAAATAAAAAAAATCCAAAAAAATAATATTAAAAATATGAATGTAAAAACATACAATCAATATTTATTATTTTTTATGTAACAAACATTTCTTTCTTTTTCGTTTCAAATTTTATACTAATAAAATAGTCCTGTAAACTTCAATCAATTTCACATATATAACAAATTGAATCAAGCATTTTTGGCCTTATTATAATAAAGAAGTTTACTTTTACAAACATAATCTCTTCATTAAAAAATTATAATAAAACTTGTTTTAATATAGTTTAACATCCAATATGAAATGCATCGGTGAGTTTTCATCTAGAAATAATTTCATCAATACACATTAATTATTTGTTTGAAAATACATGTTCCAAGATTTTGAGTCAGAAAAATTAAATCATACATTACATTTCTGTGTGCTTATCATACCTAAGTTAAAAGTATTAATATAAATTTTAATTACACATTTAAAATCTTCATTTACAGAGCACAACAAAAATAATTACAATGTATATTAGACATAACAAATTTATTAATTAAATATAAATTATTATTTTTTAAATAAATCAAAAAAAAAATTCATAACTTATAATTCAAACTAAAATGTAAATTTCAAACTTGATTTTTTCTTATGCACACCAATACACAACACTACTCTGGGCACAAAAAATTAATACGTTCTTTTATTTTCAAAAGAGACTTACTATACATGATTATACATGTATTTTTATTTTATATTTAGTATAACAATATTTGAAATTAAAATTTAAATAATTTTAATAAAAAAATATAAAATTTTAACAAAATTAAAATAATTTTTATTAAATTATTATATTATTTAAAAAAAAAAAAAAAAAATAACAATGAGTTTATGATCAATAAAAAGTCAAAAATACATATTACAATTTAAAAAAAAATGAAGATATCTTCTTCTTAACACCTATTTTTAATGTAATAAAAATTTCAATTGAATTTGAAAAAAATAATTTTTATATAAATTTTGAATTTTAATCTAAATTTGTATTAAAAATTGAGTTTGATGTTTTTTATCTAAAATTGAAGTTAAATTTAAATTTAAAATTAAATTTATAATTTAATTTCATTTAAGAGATTTAACTTTTAATTTTTAATTTTTATTAAATAAATAATAATTAAAAATGTAATATTATATATATATATATATATATATATATATATATATATATATATATATATATATATATAAAATACCTTTACATAAAGAAACATACATAATTAACTATGGATCTTAATGTGATTATTTTGGTAGTTTGTCATTTAATCAAGAGTAGCATGATTTTTATTTTTAGATACATTTGTCTATAATTTATTCTTCCACACATAGCTTTCTAATTATTAGACCTTCACTTTTTAATTGAAAATACATTATGATAAATTTTTAAAACTAGCAAGGTAAAAATATTAATAAGCATAATGTTGAAAATTTTGTGAAACCATAATATATTGATTCATCTTGCATTTAAAATATTACATAAAAATATTTAAATAAATTTCAAACTCAAAATTAAATTTAACATGAAAAATTAAAAACTCAAAAAATACAATAAATTATATAGAGTTACCTGCTCTTATTATAAATAAGAATTTACTTTTCATAATAACTTTTGCATGTGTAAGTTAGGGTGAAATTAAAATTATATAAATGTCTTCTAAATAATAAATTCAATATTTTTAATCCAAATTCACAGTTAATTATAAAGTTATCTGATTTATAATATTTTTAGTATGACTAAAATACTAGAATGTAATTTTGGATCTTTAGATGATCTCATATGGCTCTCTTAACATATTAGAATTGGACCTAACTAATGAATAAAGTTATAGAAACATGCTTATTTATTTTATATTCATTTTTCATTGAACAAGAGATCAATTAGGTTAATGAGTCAAAATTTATGGCTTTTGGAGGATAGTCTCTGCATCATTTTTCTCTTGTTGAAAAAAGCTCAACACCTGCAAGTTGTTCTGATTACATTTTTACCATTTATTCTTGTCAATATTTTTAACTAGTGTTATCCTCATGTTGTAGTCTTTGCACTATACCAAATATATGTTATAACTTCTTTATCTTGTATTCATTGTCTTCTTATCTAGAATTGTACAATATTTTTTCTTCTTCCTTAATATATGCTTCTTCAAATCCATTTATTCATATTATTCCATTTCACCTTCTTCTCCATGAAAATCATATAATTATGAAACATTAAATTTTGGAGAGATCAAAATTTTGTGATAAACTCACGTCATAAACATTGTCATTGATTTTTTCATAATTTCGCACAGGCCATTTTTCTTGTACTTTAGCTTTTTATATGTTCTTTTGGGAAGTATTTATTTTCTCAATTACACTATCACCAAATATCTTTCTTAAATACCTTTGACCTTCTTGTTACATTTGGCGTTGCTTTGTACTTTTCATTTCTTTTTCATAGTTTTTTTTCTACTTCTTGAAACTATTGTATGTGCTCTGCAAACACTTCTACATCATCACTGAGTAGGTGCAAAAAGTTAGGGGACAAACAAAGTGCCAAAATATGAAAGACCAATTTTTATTTGCAAAGAGTGTATGCCATTTAAAAAAAAAAATCTGACCTTGGCCTACCTAAACATGGTGCCAAGGTAAAAAGGCATATGCCCTTTTCAAAAAGGGTGTATACTATTTGTGAAGCAAATGGTGTATAATCTTTTTGAAAAAGATGTATGCCCTTTGTGGATTATAAAAGGTGTATGCCTTTTGTTAAAAATTTTGTACACTCTTCATAAAAATTCATTTCCACCAAAAAGTTTGCAGAGCACATACAATAGTTTATTTTTTTCTTAATTTTGGATTATAAAAGATGTATAATACACTTATATATATTTACATTCTTAGATAATTTATTTTTTACTTAATTTTGATTTTTAAATTTACATTTATATATATTTTAAATGTTTAAAGTATTCAAAATAAATTTATATTTCTATCGCATTTTAAAAATAAAATATTTATTTTTATAAATATAAATATAAAATTTAGTAGACCTATTTTTTAAAATAAAACATCAAAACTATGATTAAAACCCCTGTATTTTAAATTCGTGCCAAAAAAAAAAAAAACTCAATTATATAAACAATATAATTCAAAATGATAACAATTATAAATTATTATCAATTTATAAGCATTCCCATTCCCACACAAACTTATAAGCAACAAGTCTATTTCAACCACCTAAAACTTATAGTTTGGTATCATTGCAATTATATTATATCTACTTCTCCAACTTTGGTCAAAGCGAAGATAAAACTCCATCAAAGTAATCCTGGTTTCTCCGAAATAATATCTAAAAGGTGCATAGAATATTCTGCCCACATTTGTTTTTCCTTACGAAAACATATACGTGTTGAACTTGGTCTATGTTAAATTGCATAACACGATTTGTTTAAGGGAAATCTCTCATGTAACACACATTCTCAAGAGAATATATACATTTGCATCGGGGAAAGGTTCCAGTCGTTGAACATTTTAATTTTGGACAGTAAATTAAGGTATAATAACATTACATTATATTTCAAAAAATTTATACATTTTAATATATTGTTTTAACTATTTATAACTAAAGTTTTAAGGTCTAACATATTATACATTTTACGATATAACTGATTTTATCATGAGAAGTCATAAAATATATTTTTTAAACCAATAACTAAACATGAAAAAATCATTTACAAAATAATAATACATGTATTCATATTTTAAAAAACCCTTTTAACATACTCTCCTAACCTGACCCAAATGAAACTAACCCTATTTACTTTGCCCATTCACCCAAATGAACAAAAGGACAGAAGTTTGCTTGACAAAAACAATATACATTATATTGCATAGAACATAATTTATTGCACTATCCTTTTATAATATATGGTTTCTTCCAAGTATTATGAATCATTTGCTCTGTTAAAAATCAGACTTTAAAATACGTAGACAAAATAAACTCCTTATAAACATTCAATTAAAAATGTCAGATTTTTTAATTTTCTTTATTCTAAAATAAAAAATTAATTCGATGATTATATCTATTTGATAATATCCTCCGGCTTTTTTTTCCACCATGGGGGTAACTGTTAGTGTTATATCTTCTTAAATCACCGGGTTCTCCGATTTTGGTCAAGGCGAAGATAAAACTCCGTCAAAGTATTCCCGGTTTCCCCGAAATATGTCTAAAGGCACATAGAATATTCCGCCCACATTGTTTTTCCTTGAACGAATCCATAAACGTGTTGGACTTGGTCTATGTTAAATTGCTTAACACGATTTGTTTAAGGGAAATCCAGCGTGTCAGACACATTCCCGAGCGTTATCCATCTCTAAACCGACATAACTCTCTCTCTCTATATAAATAAAATACATTGGCACTATCTTTCTACTTTGAATTTCTGATATTTCCTCTGCCTTCCTGTACTTCTGCTGTTCTTCAATTATGTCTTCACTTCATCACACTTTTACAAATGGGGAAAATACACCCAAAGTCCACCAAAACACCTTCCATCAAATCACTCCCCCAATTAGTCAGAAAACAGGCAATACACTTTCTGAGAAAACAGGCAATAAATATGATGATGTTGATAAATCAGCAGAGGATTTTATAGCCAAATTTCACCATTATTTGGAGATGGAGAGACTGCGGTCACTGGAGCGCTACAAAGAAATGCTTGCAAGAGGAACTTGACGACAATAGAAATATGCTCTACAATATTCTTCATAGAAAAAAAAAACAGGAAACTATGATTCTTTCATTATTGTAGTAAATCATTTAAAAAGAATTAAGAAAACTGTCAATAAAATGATTCCATTCTTATTTGATTTAAAATCTGTTTATTTTATTTCATTTCATTGCTTCAATTGTGCTGATTTTCAAGTAAATGGGACGTCTATCTGAGCGGTTAAAATTGGGCTTCATTTGTTGAATGAAACCTTGACAGTTCAATACCCACCTGTTTTGATATTATTTTTGTCGATGCAAGCCTGGATTGTATAACGCAGTGAAACAAAAACTATAAAGATTTCGACAACTATACTTTGAATTTGTTCATATGATATTGCAGGAATATTTCTTGCAAAAGAATTATTAAGTGATCGCTTAAAGATTTTTTTCCCTAAACAATCGTATTATTAAGAAAATTTCAGTTTTTTTTTGAATTTAATTAAACAAACTCGGCAATACACTGTTTTGAATTGTTTTTTGGAATTAAATTTATTGTTTAAAGATAAAATATCACAAAGAGTGCAATACAAATTTTAATAAAATAATAAAAACGATAATTGTTCCAAAGAGAAAGGAAGTGAAATGTGAATAAAAGAGTCAAAGAAAGTGTTTAATTGTTTTTGGGTAAGAATATAAAATGAAGGAATTTTAAAACTGTTCATTTTCCCATATAATTAAAAGATGCTAAATGATAAAATATTTGCCAACAAAGAGATTGGATGCATACATCTTGTTAAGTAATCATTTTTATTACATTGCAATTGTCCATACAATTTATTCTTATAAAGTTCTAGAAGAGAGGATACTTAACAATATTTAATTACATTTTTTATAACATAATAAGTGTATTGTATCAACACAATTATATATTTATCAAATATTTAGAAACCTATTATTATTATTATTATTATTATATTATTACAAGGGAGCAATAACAAATGAAATATAGATAAGAATGAAAAGGTATAATAATATTAACTTATGTGATTGATCATCAATTTTGTAAAATATTTTCATTAGGAAACTTGTTAAACATATTTGTTACATTTTTACAAGACTAACATGTTCTAAAATTTAGATATGCTTTTAACAAAAATGTTTCTTAATTAAGTCTAAAAACTAAATACATATTCAAAAATTGTTTTGATTAAAATAAACCTACATTTAAATCAACCAAGAATAAAATGTCAAATCAATAATAAAAGCATTCCTTCCACGCAGGCCCATAGTCAAATGAACCAATAGAGTCTTGAAATGTTTCCTCATCAACCGCTCCATTCGCAAAAGCTGAGCTTCACAAAAGCTTTGAACTAATGATAAAAAATTGTTAAAAAATATGCTAGTATAATAATATTATGTAAAACTTGTCTTGTCAATTATTTTAAAAACATTCAATATACATGAAAGATCATGTTTGGTTATAAAGACAATAAAAACATCATCATGTAAGCTAGTTAATTTATCATTTCACATATATGTTTGAAATGATTATATATCCTATTTTAATAATTATATTTGATATCACATAAATTTTTCCATTTTTAAGTTATCAAATTCATTTGTAAACTCATCTAAACATGTTACACATCATTTTTTTTGGGTCACTATCAACAAAATAAAATCCAAACAATCTTTCACATTTTTTTAATGTCATATTTTTGAAAGAAAATCTTTGCCAACACTTCCCTTTATTGAACATTGTCTGCTCCTTGTAGTAAAGTCAATGGTAGAGAAAATAGTGTTTAAAATATCATTATCCATGCAAGCACCCCAAGAGGTTTTGGTGTACAAATTTTGGTGTGTGAAGAAATGATACTTATCAAAGAATTTATTTTTACTTATTTCTTGTATGTGTCTGGTATATATGTTGGGTGAGCAATGATTTTTAAAATCTAGTATTACAATGGACCTGCTTGAAAATAAGGTATATGATTATTTTGGAAAAAGATTGAAATGGAGAAATACCACTTATTTAAAAGGGGACAAAACAACAAGCAACTTAAATTTAATCTTTGTTTCAATATTTCTTATGAGCAAAAAAGAAGCGGTATTTAAAGTTAAAAGATGTAACCATCATACTAATATTAATGTTTATCATGTCAATATCAATGCTCTTAAATGAAATGTTGCAAAAAATAAATTTAAAAGTATATTATATAAATTCAAAAGATTATATATATATATATATATATAATTAAACAAACATTTTTGACATCATTACAATTAACAATTTAATTTTATAAATATGATCTCTTCATTAGGAGACTTAAAAAAAACATTGTTTTAACATAGTTTAATATTTAACATGGGTTGTGTCGCTTAAATTTCATTTTAGAAATAATTATATCAATACACAATAATTATTTGTTTTAATAAAAATGTATATATCAAAATTTCTAATCAGATAAACTATGTTATTTATTAAATTCAGATATTTGAAACAACATATTTATCAATTAAATAGACCTTTTTTATAAAAAAATAAAAAAAATTCAACCTTAAGATCCCAAAAAAAAAAAAAAAAATCATCTTATCAACTTTTTTAATTTAAAAATGTACACTCAAGCACAACACTACTCTAACTACCTCCACGATGATGATGACGATGACGACGACGAAAACAACAACAACAACAACAACAACAACAACAACGACGACGATAATGTATTGTTTTATTTTTGAAATAAACTTATTATATATGATTATCAATAAACTTTTATTTTATGTTTATTAGAAAAATATTTGAAATCAAATTTTAAATAATTATAATAAAAAAATATAAAACTTCAACAAAATTAAAATAATTTTTATTTAATTAAAAAAGGTCAAAATAATTATTAACAGTGAATTTACGGTCAATAAAAAGACAAAATTACATATTGGGATGTTAAAAAATGAAGATATCTTCCTTTTAATACCCTTTTTTTATTTAATAAGAATTTTAATTGAATTTGAAAAAAAAATAATAATCTAAATTTTAAATTTCAGCCTGAATTTGTATTTAAAATTGAGTTTGAGAGTTACGAAAATTTAAGATAAATTTGAGTTTAAGATTGAATTTACAATTTAATTTTAAATTTAATTTCAAATTAAAAGATTTAACTTTTAATTTTTATCTTTTATGATCTTTTAATTTTTTATTAAATGAATAATAATAATAAAATAATATTAATAAGTATATTTTGGTCTAATTAAATGTAAAATCTATAATTTATATATAAAAATAAAACTCAACATTTACCTTTATACAAATGTTAAAAAACCTACAGAATTAACCGTGGATTTTAATGTAATCATTTTGGTAGTTTAAGTCATTTAATTAATGATTAGGGTAACATGTTTTTTATTTTTAAAAAGACATTTGTCTATTATTTATTCTACACATAGCTTTGTAATTATTAGACTTTCACTTTTTTTAATTGAAAATATATCATGATGAATCTTAAAGATTAGCAAAGTAAAAATATCAATAGGTATAATACTCACAATTTTGTGAAACTATAATATATATTGATTCATTTTCAATGAATTAAATTATTATATAAAAATATTTAAATAAATATCAAATTTATAATTAAATTTGATATGAAAATAAAAAATTTAATTTTTTTTTAAAATATAATAAATTATTTAAAGTTAACTATCCCTATTATAAATTAAAATTTTATTTTGAACATAATAAATTTTGTATGTAATTTAGGATGAACATAAAAATATAAAAATATCCTCTAAATAATAAATTCACTATGTTGGGTGATTTTCAACCCAAATTTACAACCGGTTATAAAGTGAATTTATTTTTGTTACTTTTAGCATGAGTAAAAAATATTAGAATGCAATTTTATACTTCTAAATGATTTCATATGGCTCTCCAAACATATTGGAATTCGACATAACTAGTGAATAAAATTATAGAAGCATGCTTCTTTCTTTTATATTCATTTTTTCATGAATGAGAGATCAATTGGGTTAACGAGTAAAAAATTATGGTCTTTGGAGGAAAGTATTTGTATCATTCTCCTTTGGTTAAAAAAATCTCAACACCTTCACGTTACCCTAATTATATTCCTACCATTTATTCTTGTCAATATTTTTTAGCTCCCATTCTAAAATTCAAGTGTTGTCTTCATGTTGTAGTCTTCACATTGTACCAAATATTTGTTATAACTTCCTTGTCTTGTGTTCATTGTCTTCTTATCTAGAACTTGTACAGTTCTTTTTCCTTCCTTGGTACATGTTTATTCAAATCCACTTATTAATATTATTACCCTTCACCTTCTTCTCCATGAAAATCATATAAATATTAAATATTGGAGAGATATCAAAATTATGTAATAAACTTACTTCATAAGCATTGTCGTTGATTTTCTTCACAATTCTGCATTGACCAATTTTATCGTACTTCGGCGTGTTATATCTTCTTTTAGAAAATATTTATTTTCTCAATTACACCATCTCCAAATATCCTTCTTTAAATAGATTTGACCTTCTTATTACATTTGTCATTGTTTTGCACTTTTCATTTCTTTCTTGTGGCTTTTTTCTTACTTCTTTTAGAACTATTTTATGTGCCCTGGAAACACTTCTACATCATCATTGGACAGATGCACAAAGTTGAGGGACAAAAAAAGTGCCACAATGTGGAAGGATAATTTTCATTTGCAAAGTATGTATGCCATTTTTTTTGAAAAATTTAAACCTGCCCTACCTAACCATGGTGCCAAGACAATAAGGCGTATGACCTTTTCAAAAAGGGCATACACCTTTTTCAAAAAGGGTGTATACCCTTTGTGAATCAAAGGATGTATGATATTTTTTAAAAGGGTGTATGTCCTTTGTGGGTTATAAAGGTTGTACGCCTTTTGTTGAAAAGGGTGCACACCCTTCAGAAAAGTTCATTTCGACCAAAAAGTTACATTTTTATTCTTCATTGTTTCATTCTAGAGCTAAGCAAACTTTCGTGTTTTGGAAGATAGAAAGGAAGTGCATGCTATAATGATAATACATTTCAATCACACTTTTAAGTAAGATTTTTTTAAATAAATTTTAATTTCAAGCTTTGCATTTATATATATTTTAAATGTTTAGGGTATTCAAAATAAATTTGTATTTCTCTCATTTCCTAAAAAAAATTTATTTTCATAAATATAAATAAAAAATTCAATGGACCCATTTCCTAAACAAAACATCGAACAAAACCATGATCAAAACCCTTAGCATTTTGACTTCACACAAGAAGAAGCTCAATTATATAAACAATATAATTCAATAAGATAACAATTGCAAATTATTATCAATTGTTTGTATGACTCTTCATATTATGGTGAACACAATTCACTTACCACTATATTAGAAGCCATTTTCAACAAAGTAAGAAATCTCAATTCCCAATGTGACGCAATGTTGCATCAAAGCGAAGTGTTAAAAGAATATTATAATGATAAGTTGTCATATGAGAATATTACAAAAAATAACAAAAAAAGAAATGTGTACTTTGTTTCTTAAGCTTGGGACCAATGAACCACCACCATAAAATAAAAAATGATTGGTGTGTTCATTCATAAAATAAAAAATGAGAACATTAGCATTGATTGGTGTGTTCATGCATAAAATAAAAAATGACATTCAAGATGAGTGGTGGATGGTGTTTGATAAGCTTTCATGTAATAACAATAAGGCTACATTATATTTTTTGAGAAAAAATTATTGTGAGTTTGTTTGATAATAAATCTCAAATTATTTTGGCATGAAGGTCTCCTAAGATAGGGGAGGTGGTCTTCGTTTAATAGACTTGGTGCCAATTGAGATCAAAAGAGCAAAAACTATGTTTAGAGAAATAGATGGATAATAACACATACTTCTATCCCCAAAATATTGCATTTTAGTACACATATAAACATCCTTAAACTAGGTACTAGTCTCACATAGGTTATGATTGACCATTATAAGCATTCACTGAGGAGTTCTACATAGGTTATAGGTGGTGGCACATCTAATATTGTTTGTGCTACTAGTGGTGCCAATATCTATCCTACTATTGGTATTAGTGTCCCTCCTACTAATGGTGGCATAGATAGAAGTCATCCTATAGTTCTTGTACATCATTACACAAATCATGTGAGAGGAAGTATACTAGACATCCTATTTAAGTTAGATATACATAGGTTACATCTATAAATCCAATAAGCACACTTGTAAAGACTAGACATATATTTGTACAACACAGTAGTACACATGAGTATATGACATCTATAGTGCTTTCAACATCTTTGCACAATAGTATATAAAAATATATTCCATACTCTATTTCTTCAGCACCTCGAGACACTAACACGTTAGAGGATATGTCATCTATAGTTGCTTTACGACCTTAAAACACTAGCATGATAGAGTATATGTCTTCTGTAGTTACTTCAACACTTCAGTAAACTATCATGCTAGTGGATATGGAATTTGCAGTTGCTTCACTGCTTCCCGTCAACACACAACCAATTATGTAGGGCTTATCTGCTTCACCATCTATATTTGACACACATGTTTAATTTATTTTATTTTGTTTATGTATGAAAATATCTGTCAAAGATTTGAATGTTTAAATCATTTTCATTACATAATTGAGTTATGGGATCAAATTTGGTTTGTATGTCAGGGCTTCTTCTTTATTATGCTTTGTAGATATTGATATCAAGAGATTTTCTCCACATTATTTGTCAATTGATGTATTAATTGTATAAAAAATAGAAATAAATAGGGATGTTAGAGATGTAATTTAGAGAGTCCATCTTCGGTGTAAATGGCTCGAGCCTTTTGAGCCTCTTTCTTCAAAATTTCAAAATTACTAGGGCATATATTTTAATTTTAAGAATGGGTTCATCCAATCTCCATGCTACATCTGGGTCCAATTATTTTACAGTTTGAGGGTTTCATTCATACAATTTATGTTAGGTTGTGGAGCTAAAAGCTTCAACTGGTGCAAACAGGGAGGAGGTTGCTGAGTTCCAGGGAGTCCGGCGTCGGCAGAGTGCAGTGCACAAGGCAACCGACGACGGCAGGGTGGACAGGAAGGCAATCGACATCGGCAGTATGTCAGCCGACGTCGGTCACCTATGGCAGTTCCAGAACTGCTTGTTCCAAGGACAGTTAGTTCATTGAACCGAGTGTTTGCATGCAAAGGCTATTTTTGGTCTTGAGTTGCGTGTCTAATTATTGTAATTAGGATAGTCTAATTATTGTATGCATGAGATCTATATATGGACTCATACGTTGTAGTGTGAACTTGTAGCTAGTGAGTAAGAGAGCAATAAGCTCCTTCTGAGAGAAGAGAGCAATGGTGCATTCCTCCTAGTGCCACAGTACCAAGGTGGGTACTGGTTTGGAGAATCAACAGAGTTCTTCGTATGTGTATGATCTTGGTCAACATGTGTACATGACTTTTTATAAGAGATCTACAATGGTGAGTAAGGTCTAGTGATTTGTAGGTAGCAGCAGAGAGCAGGGGATCTACTTGGAGTACGGTTGTGTACTTGGTGTACTGGCAGCGTGTTACTGACTGGTTAGAGAGGTGAACATCAATTCTGTATTAGAATTGATTGTTGTGACCAAGAGAGAGAGGGAAGAAGGTCTTGAGGTGTGGCAAATCTTTGAAGTGGAAGAAGAAGTGGCATCTTCTTTATTGTATATTCTTCTGAGTGATTATTAATACAATTATGTATTGTCTCTCAATTCCTGTGTTGTTTCATATTTCTAGTTACTTATTGATTCTGGTTAAATTTTGTGTTTAGTTGCTAATACAAGAAGTAATCATATGTGCTCTAATTGGTAGAGCAAGATCCTGACACAGTGGGATCAGAGCATGTTTATTGTTCTAGGTTCCCTGACAAGTGGTATCAGAGCCTTGGTTGTAGGTTCAAGAGCTGATACCAACAAGTGGTATCAGAGATTTTGGTTGGGTTGACTAATAGGTGGTTTCAGATCTGGTAGTGTTTTTGATTACAGGTCACTCACAGGGGTTTCAGATTGAGTGGGAGTATAGCAATGGCAGAAGCAAGTAAGCTACGAATGAAGAAACTGAATAGCACTAATGGTCTGATTGATGGAAAGGAGCAGGTAAAAAGAGATTGTTGGTCAGTAGAAGATCAACGCGTAGAAGCATATGTTGCAGGTGATGTTGCACAGGATGTTCTGGATAAAGTGGAATCTTTGTTTACAGATTCTTTTGCCTCTTTCCATGCAGCCCAAAATAGAGCATCTTTTCATGGGTATGTCTTTGGAGACTTTGGAGAGATTTATTTAGGGGTTGGAGAACCTTTTCAGATGATTGACGAAGGGGAAGTGAAGCTGAAATTGCAAACGGATGACACACAGTGGTTGAAGGAAGTCATGCAGGTACCAGTCTTAGAGATTAGTCTAATTTCTTCAGGAAATTTGGGTGATGGGAGATGCACTGTAACTCTCACAGTGGATGCACTTGAATTAGATGGTGGTAAGAAAGTAGGTATCCTTTATCTATCTACTTATATTACTGATTCACCTTCTATTGCTGAGATGTGGCTTTATAGCCTTGGCCACATATGTAGGAAGGGAATGCAGGTTTTGAAGCGGAAGTCAGATGTCTTTGACAAGCTAAAGAACTGGAAAGCCTTGGTGTTCATGGAGGAGATGATGGACAAAGATCAAGTGAGAAAATTGAATTATTCTGAGTAGAGCAGGGTTGATTTGATTAGGATTTTGATCCATGGAGAGCTCGCAGGTAAAAAGTTATCACTCACAGACGAACACAGGTACCGGCGTCGGTCAGACAGTAACTGATGTTGGCAGAAAAAAGATCGACATCGGTCATGAAGGAATTGATGTTGGCAGAAAGGACACCGACGTTAGCCAGGGAAATGACGTCGGCAGTCAGGGTCAGTACAATGAGCCAACATCGGTCGGGAGCAGACTGGGAGATGGCCGAGATCGGTCACTGGAATGGATGGTGGGCGGACAGCAAGCTGTCAACAAGTCTCAAATGCTCATATCGAGGTCAGAAAGGGTAAGTGAACCTCATATTCATTGTTCACCTTCTTTATATTGCTTATTGATGGCCAAGAACTAGGGAGATGCGAAGAGGCAATGCAGGTAGAATCCAGATACAGTGGGAGCTTGGCATGGATGAGGAGTGTGAGTCCTTGAAGAAGAACCAAATAGGTATTTGTTGGTAGTGTTGTCAGCTGGAAGTAAGCACTAAGAGACGGAATGGATTCTCAAATTAAAGAAGAGAGTGGATGGATACGTGAGACGAAAGGCCAAGGCATATGGTCTTGAGAAAGTTGTAGGACAGTGGTACAGGTTTTGACAGGTGGATGACTAAGCATGGCTTCAGTCAATGTCAGTGTAACTATTGTAGTTTTGTCTTACCCTGGGGATGATGAGTCACGACATTATCCAGTTACTGTATGTGGGTAATTTGCTAGCAGGTTTTGTACATACAGGTTTTTGTTGAGCTAAGGGTAAGGTTAGTTTAGAGGTGTGTCATGAAAAATTTAGAGTAGCAAAATTCTTTGGCATAAGAGACATGGAGATTTTATCTCCAGTGGGAGCTGATGTGAAGACGGTGTTGGCGGGGTTCATGATGCAGGTTTCAAAATCAAAAAGCACACCAAGGGCTAAACAATTAAAGTAGAGCTTAGAACAAGTGTTTGAAATCACATGAGGTCTAGTGTAGACCTGAGTTTTCCCAATCAGTGGGAGTTGTCAGAAAGTATGGAGCCAATTCAAGGAAGAGGTACTGAAGGGCAGTTCAGTGGATTCTTACAGGGATCAGCGACAGGTCGACATGCTATGCAGGGTCAAGTTATTTTCTACATAGGTTTGTAGATGCGGATGTGACAGGTTACTTGGATGACAAAGGCATAAAGGTTAGAGCATCACAGGGTGTGGTGGTTAGTCTTCAGGATTGATCTTGAAGAGGGATACAAGCCAGGGTACAAATTAGACAGAGTACAAGTACAGGTACAAGTTGCAGTTGTTTATCTCCAAGTGAGAGATTGTTAGGTTGTGGAGCTAAAAGCTTCAACTGGTGCAAACAGGGAGGAGGTTGCTGAGTTCTAGGGAGACCAGCGTCGGCAGAGTGCAATGCACAAGGCAACCGATGATAGCAGGGTGGACAGGAAGGCAATCGACATCGGCAGTATGTCGGCCGACGTCGATCACCTCCAGGTAGATAGGGACCGACGTCAGTCGCCTGTGGTAGTTCCAGAACTGCTTGTTCCACGGACAGTTAGTTCGTTGAATCGAGTGTTTGCATGCAAAGGCTATTTTTGGTCTTGAGTTGTGTGTCTAATTATTGTAATTAGGATAGTCTAATTATTGTATGCATGAGATCTATATATGGACTCATACGCTGTAGTGTGAACTTGTAGCTAGTGAGTAAGAGAGCAATAAGCTCCTTCTGAGAGAAGAGAGCAATGGTGTGTTCCTCCTAGTGCCACAGTACCAAGGTGGGTACTGGTTTGGAGAATCAGCAGGGTTCTTCGTATGTGTATGATCTTGGTCAGCATGTGTGCATGACTTTCTATAGGAGATCTACAATGGTGAGTAAGGTCTAGTGATTTGTAGGTAGCAGCAGAGAGCAGGGGATCTACTTGGAGTACGGTTGTGTACTTGGTGTACTGGCAGCGTGTTACTGACTGGTTGGAGAGGTGAACATCAATTCTGTATTGGAGTTGATTGTTGTGACCAAGAGAGAGGGAAGAAGGTCTTGAGGTGTGGCGAACCTTTGAGGTGGAAGAAGAAGTGGCATCTTCTTTATTGTATATTCTTCTGAGTGATTATTAATACAATTGTGTATTGTCTCTCAATTCCTGTGTTGTTTCATATTTCTAGTTACTTATTGATTCTGGTTAAATTTCGTGTTTAGTTGCTAATACAAGAAGTAATCATATGTGCTCTAATTGGTAGAGCAAGATCTTGACACAGTGGGATCAGAGCATGTTTATTGTTCTAGGTTCCCTGACAATTTAGAGTTTGTTCACACCACCTCTGCATTGAGAGAAACTCCCATATTACTTTAGTACATCGTATTTGTAAAAAATATTTTTGAGAGCCTACTATCGTAGATCATTTTGTGTCAAATAATCTCTGATTATAAAATCATGGGTAATTCATTTGCCTCTTCAAGAAACTCATAACTCTCTCCAAAATTTTATAATTTATGAAGATAATTTGTTTTAAACTTTCATTTTTCTATATATATTTGAAAATTATCAACATTTAATCAAATACTTTACTTTTATAATGATATGGACTCAGAAAATTGTTTCTCTATTCATCTTATTTCTTCTTCAAAATTAAATTAAAAACACTCATATAACATAATAGTAAATATGATAATATCCAAAAACATTAAAAAATATAATATATGTTCATATATTTTGTTGATTGCATATTTATTACCATTACCATTACCATTACTCTTTCAAAATCATAAAGTTAACAATGGTATTAGACTGGGTTTTATGTCTATTCTGCCGACATTGTTTTTCCTTAAACGAAACCATAAACGTGTTGGACTTGGTCTATGTTAAATGGCGTAACACGATTTGTTTAAGGGAAATCCCGCGTGTTGGATTTGGTTAATCTTAAAATCGGGCTTCATTTGTTGATTTGTTCAATACCCACCTGAATTGATATTATTTGTTCAATGTTTTTGCAAGCCTGGATTGTAGAACACATCGAAACAAGAAATTATAAAGATTTCGACGACGATTATAAATATATTATTTGTTCATATGATATTTTAAGAATATTTCTTGTAAAAGAGTTATTAAGCGATCGCTTAAATAATATTTATTTTTTTAGACGATCGTATTATTACGAAAATTTCATTTTTTTTCAATTTAATTAAACAAACTCGGCAATACATTGTTTTGAATTATTTTTGGAATGAAATTCATTGTTTAAAGATAAAATATCACTAGTATTGTATGGAGGAGTGCAATATAAACGGCAATAGAATGAAAAAATTGATAATTGTTTGAAGAGAAAGAAAGTGAAATGTGAATAAGAGAGTCGCAAGGAAGGTGCTTGATCTTTTTTATGTGTTAAAATAATATAAAATGAAGGAATTTGAAAACTGTTCATTTTTTCATATGTCAAACAATAAAATATTTGTCAATAAAGAGAATGGATGCATACATTTTGTTAAGTAATCGTTTTTATTACCTTACATTTATTGTTCATGCAATTTCTTCTTATAAAATTTTAGAAAAAGGAACACTTAATAATATTATTTAATTACATTTTATATAATACCATTAATTTATTGTATCCAACATAACTAAATGTTTCTCAAACATCTAAAAATCATTTTTTTAAAAAATTATATAGGGAAACAATAAGTGAAACATGGACTAGAAACAATCATTAATACACGATAAAGATCATGTTTGTTTGTAAAGACAATAAAAACATCATATAAGTTAACTCATATTATTTCACATGCATGCTTGAAATGATTATATATTTTATTTGTTATTTTGACAATTATATTTGTTAGTACATGATTTTTTTTCCATTTTCAAGTTAGTTATCAAATTCATTTGCAAACTTGTTGAAACATGTCATACATCATTTTTCTTTGTCACTATCAACAAAGAACAATCCAAGCAATCTCTCACATTTTTTTTAATATTGTATTTTTGAAAGAAAATCTTTGCCAACACTTTTCCCTTCATTGATCATTGTGTTTTCCTTGTAGTAAAATAAATGATAGATAAAATAGTTTTTAGAATATCATTATCCATGCAAGCATCCCAAAAGGTTTTAGTGTACAAATTTTGGTGTGTGAAGAAACGATACTTGTCAAATAATTTATTTGTACCTGTTTCTTGTATGTGTTTGGTATATATGTTGGGTTGCCGTTCTTACTATGTTTGAGTGCAATACTTTTTAAGCCTAGTATCACAATGAGATTGTTTGAAAATAAAATACATAAGTATTATAGAAAAATATTAAAATAGAGAAATATTACTTGTATAAAAAGGAAGAAAACAACAAACAACTTAAATTTAATCTTTTCTTTTCAATATCTCCTATAAGAAAAACAGAAATTATAATTTTGGTTAAAGATGTAACCACCATACCAATATTAATATTTGTCATACCAATATCAATTCTCTTAAATGAAACATTGCAAACCAAAAAAATCTACAAAAAAATAATATTAAAAGTATGTTATATACATTCAAAAGAAATACTCAATATCTATTATTTTTTTTTTAACAAACATTTCTTTATTTTCCCATTAAAATTTTATAGTAATAAAATAGTCCTCTAAACTTTAATCAATTTCACATATTTAACAAATTGAATCAAACATTTTTGAATCAATTTTACATATCTAAAAAATGGAATCAAACATTTTTGGTATCATTACAATTAACAATTTAATTTTACAGGTATGATTTCATCATTAGGAAACTTCAGAAAATTTTGTTTCAACATAATCTAACATTTAACCTAAGATATATAGGTAAGATTTCATTTTTAAAATAATTTTATCAATATACACTAATTATTTGTTTCAACAAAAATGTATGTGCTTAGATTTTGAGTGAGAGAAATTATATCATATATTTCTTTGCACAAATTATCATACCTAAATTTTTTATAATTAAAGAATATTAATGAAAATTCTAATTACCATATTTAAAATGTTTATTTATAGAGACAATGAAAATAATTACAATATATAAAAATTTGTTTTAAATAAAAAATTTAAATAGTTAAAATAACAAATTTATCTATTAAATAGACATTAATTTATTTTATATAAATAAAAGAAATAACCCTCCTCCTCGGAAAGAAAAAAAAAAGAAAATAAAAAGAGAAATAAACATTGATTTATTTTATATAAATAAAAGGAATAACCCCGCCTTCCCCCGAAAGAAAGAAAAAGAAGAAAATAAAAAGAGTTTCAAATTTATGATTCAAACTAAAACGTAAATTTTATTTGTTTAATCTTAAAAAATAAAAAGAAATCATATTTTCAACTCTGTATGCACAAAAATACACAACACCGCTTGGCCACAAATAAATTAATATGTTCTTTTATTTTCAAACCAAACTTACCATACATGATGATCAATGTACCTTTATTTTATGTTTATTAGAAAAATATTTGAAATCAAATTTTAAAAAATTATAATAAAAATATAAAACTTTAATAAAATTAGAATAATTTTTATTTAATTATTATATTGTTTAAAAAAAGTAAAAATAATTATTAACAATAAGTTTATGATCAATAAAAAATCAAAAATATATCTTATATGTTTAAAAAATGAAGATAATTAATTTTCAACATTTACTTTTACATAAATATTAAGAAATATATATAATTAAGTTAGAGGTTTATATGATGGGGCAAGGTCTTAAGATTCATTTCACAAAGAGATAAAATGGTATATTCTATTGTTATTAGTTTGGTTTTGAATGGTGGTAGTTTGAGGGAAGTAGTAGTGTAGAGCGGTTTGGTAGCACATGACATCGTTTATTGTTAAATGCAAGAAACAGACATATACATTATGTGTGTGTGTGTGTGTGTGTGTGTGTGTGTGTGTGTGTGTGTGTTCTGTCTAGACATGAAGATAAATGCATATTTATAATTTGTTAAAAGCGTAGAGGGGCTTTCTGAGTCTGTTGAAATCCTTGATTAAAATGGAATGCATTTTCACTTGAGTTGAAACAACTGAGATAAAAAGAATGGTGGCAATGTTTCTCTTGCACTGAGTTAAAGAAAAGAAAAGAATAGAACTTGATATGGCAACAATGTTAATGCTATTGGATGAAAAGGCTACTTCGAGAGGTTTGAACCCTGGATGTGGTGATAACAAGGATTGCATGAAGGCAATGAAGAAGGTGAAGATCAATGGCATGGTGCAAAAGAGACAGTCATAGAGAGCACTTGGTGTGGCACAACTTTGAAGGTTGAGATTACAGGAGCAGAAGAAGCGACTATAGGAAGATATGGTAATAGAAATGATGGCTGCATCTATGAATAATCATATGGTGTATGTATCGCCTTATGGATATAGAAGGCCACTTGAGGTGTATTATTTTCTCAGGCATCATCATCATCATCAATCTAAATAGTTGTCTGCATTTTCATCCAATAGAAATATGTTTGGTTTGTAGCATGTTGCTTTTTTGAATCACAAGAGAAGCATTTTAAGCACCTAACCTGTGGCTCAATTAGCGCAAGCAATATCCTTCATTTATGATGGGTAATTTGCTGAAACAACATGGTTGATGAAACTCCTAATATACATTATTATTTATTATTTATGTTGATTTCTTATGGATTTATTATTATTTAATGTGTGTATATATATATCATTAACATCGATAGATATGTTGTGAATTCACAATATTGTGTTTTATATTGGGTTTAAAATAGTTCTCTACAATAGAATGTGTCTCTATATTATATCATGAAAGTGACTTTATCTGATTCCATCATGAGTTTCATTATATGTTTGTCGATCCATATTTGATTTTACATTATTGTGAATTGATGGGAAGGGTAGAGGGTGACCCACATTTAGTTGGTTAGTATAATTTATAATTGGTTTTGGTGGCTCTATTTGGGAATTAAATGGTAGGGTTAAAATCGTCAGAAGGGGAGACAAACGACAACATTTATTGTCACTTTGACAACTCATAGATGGTCTCTTTCATCCTTCCAATTGGTTGTTTTGCTAGGATCTTTACAACCATGTTTATTCTTTGTTTATTGATCTAATCAATCTCCCATTAGTCTTTAGTTAGGATACATTAGAATTATAAACATAAATTTGATATATTAATTATTTTAAATATATATATATATATATATTTTAAATTTAGTATTTCTTTATTTTATTTTAATGATGTCAATAATTTTTTTTAATTATTTAATTTATTACATTGAGAGGAGTAACTTAGAGTGACAATCAAAGAGTGTAATGGCATGAGTGGATAAATTTTATTTTTGTTTAAACTAACATATCAAAATGAAATATAAAAATATATAACCGACTGATAAAAAGACACATTCTCACTAACCGAACTAATTCAAAAGAATTTTCATCCTTTAAGTGATCAGATTCCAAGCCTAAATGTGTTCTCATGATTTGTATTAATGGGGATGATGGATTGTTAAAAATGACAGGTTTTTTTCATGAATTTGAAAGATCCATGCGGGGAAGTAAAAATATATTAAAATTTGTGTTTTTTTATGTAATTACTAAATTTTATTATGAGTTTTAGTTGGAGTAGATAGATTCAATATGACACTGCGCAGAGTATGGTGTCCATATATTGCAATCCCCTTTCTATTATTTTTTGATGTAAATCCACACTAGAAATATGGATAACACTTAAGATACCATGAAACATGATTTGGACATCATTCATTTCATCCATCTTAGCTTTACATTCTATAACCAAATTAGTATTATGATAGACCCTATCACAAGTAATTATTGTGATTGGAAATTCAATTTCAAGGAACCTAATCCTATGTACAACATATGTAACCCAAATTCCTTTAATATATTAATAAAAAATGGCATTAATTAAATAAAAATCCATATTAATCATAAATGAAAAGAAAACACTCATTCCTTCCAGTGTAACTTGCACCTTTGGGGTGATTGTTAGTAATAACTTAACATCCAACCATTTTCATGATTTTCATTGTAAAATAATTGTGGCTACATCTTTGTGATTAATCTTAGTTTGGAATTATTTTTTTTCTAATTATTATGAGTTTTGATTCTTATTACATAGACTTTCATAATTTGAATGCTTAATTATTCTACAATTGTAGGGTCATTACCATTCATACAATTTATATATTATATTATATAATATAATATTTATATATATTTGATATATTATATATTAATACATACTAGATATAATCATGAAACAAAAATATACAATTCCTCCAGCTTTCTTTGCACCTTTGGGGCAATCGCTAGTTAACCATTGATCTTAATGTGTACATTTTGGTAGTTCAAGTTATTTAATTAATGATTAAGGTAAAATGTTTTTTAATTTATAAATAGACCTTTTTATATAATTTATTCTTCCACATATAGATTTTAAATTATTATACCTTCAATTTTTTAATTGAAAACACATCACAATGAATTCCAAATATTAGCAAAGCAAAATATTAATAGGTACAATACTCAAAATTTTGTGAAACCATAATATATATTAATTCGCCTTGAATGAGTAAAATAATTACATAAAAGTATTTAAATAAATTTCAAACTCACATTTAGACTTAAGATAAATAATAATGAAAAATATAAAAAATATAATAAACTACTTAGAGTTAACTGGTCCTACTATAAATATTAACTTACTTTTCATAATAAATTTTGCATGTATAAATTAGGGTGAACCTAAAATTATAAAATGTCATCTACATAATAAATTCATGATGTTGGATGATTTGCAATCCAAATTCACAACCAGTTACAAATTTATCTGATTTATGTTATTTTTAGCATGACTGAAAATACTAGAATACCATTTTGGACCTCTAGATGATCTCCTATAGCTCTCTAAACATATTGTATTGGATATAATCATGAATCAAGTTATATAAGAATTATTATTTATTTTGTATTCATTTTCTTGTTAATGAGAGATCAATCAGGTTAATGCGTCAAAATTTATGGCCTCCGGAGGATAGTTTATGCATCATTATCCTCTTGTTAAAAAAATTCAACACATGCAAGTTGCCTTGATTATATTCTTACCATTTATTATTGTCAATATTTTTAGCTCTCATTTTGAAATCCAAGTGTTGTAATCATGTTTTAGTCTTCACACTATACCAAATATTTTTTATAACTTCATTGTCTTGTGTTCATTATCTTATTATTTAGAACCTGTACATTATTTTTTTCTTCTACCTTGGTACATGTTTCTTCAAATCCACTTATTAATATTATTCCCCTTCACCTTCTTCTCCATGTAAATTATATAAATATGAAACATTAAATACTATAGAGATATCAAAATTCTATGATAAACTCACCTCATAAGCATTGTTATTGATTTTTTTAACAATTTTGCATGGACCAATTTTTTTGTACTTCAAATTGTTATATGTTCCTTTGTAAAAAAATTATTTTCTAAATTACACCATAAATAAATATCTTTATTCAAATAACTTTGACCTTCTTATTACATTTGGCATTGCTTTGTACTTTTCACTTCTTTCTCACATTTTTTTTCTTACTTCTTCTTGTAACTATTGTATGTGCTCTGTAAATACTTATACATCATCACTAGGTAGATGCACAAATTTGGGGGACCAAAAAAGTGCCAAAATATATAAGACCAATTTTTATTTTCAAAGGATGTACGCCTTTTAAAAAAAAATAAAAAAATTGAACCTACCCTACCTAGGCATGGTGTCATGTTAAAAAGGTGCATGCCCTTTTTAAAAAGGGTATACTTATTTTTCAAAAAAGTTGTACACCATTTGTGAAGCAAAGGGTGTATTGTCTTTTTAAAAAGGGTGCATTCCCTTTGTGGGTTATAAAGGGTGTACACATTTTGTTGAAAATGACATACACCCTTCATAAAAGTTCATTTCTACTAAAAAGTTATGTTTTTATTCTTCATCATTTCGTTCTAGAGCTAAACAAACTTTCATTTTTTGGAAGACAAATAAAGGGTGTGCATGCTATGATGATAATGCATTTTTATTATGATCTTAGGTAATTCTTTTATTAAATTTTGATTTCAAGGTTTGCATTTATATATATTTTAAATGTTTAGGGTAATCAAAATAAATTTACATTCCTCTCACATTTCATAAAGTAAACATTTATTATTATAAATATAGATACAAAATTTAATGTACCCATTTCCTAAATAAAACATCGAACATAACGATGATAAAATTCCCCAACATTTTGACTTTGCACAAGAAGAAGCTCAATTATATGACCAATATAATTTAAAATGAAAATAATTTCAAATTATTATCAATAGCTTGTGTGAATCTTCAAGTTATGGTGTGTTCAATTCATTTTCCACTATATTAGAGGCCATTTTCAACAAAGTGAGAAATATCAATTCTCAACTTGATGCAATGTTGCATCAAAGTGAGGTTTTGAAATAATATTATTATGATAAATTGTCATATGAGGACATAATAATAATAATAATAATAATAATAATAATAATAATAATAATAATAATAATAATAATAAGTGTGTGCTTTGTTTCTTAAACTTGGGACCAATAAACCACCACCAATGAATTACAAACACATTTGTATTGATTGGTGTGTTTATACATAGATTAAAAATAATGTTTAGGATGGGTGGTGCATGGTGTTTGATGAGATTTCATGCAATAATAATGAGGCTCCATTATTTTTTTTAGAATATTTATTATGATTTTGTTTGACAAGAAATTATAAATTATTTTGACATGAAGGTCTCCCAACATGGGGGAGGTGGGTCCTCATTTAATAGATTTTGTGCCAAGTGAGACCAAAATAGAAAAATTTAACTTCAAAAAAATAGAAGGATAATAACACATATATCCCAAAAATATTGCATTTTAGTACACAGATGGACACCCTTGAAGTAGGTATTAGTCTCTCATAGGTTATTATTGACCATCAAATTCATTCATTGAGGATTTCTACACAGGTTACTAGCAGTGGCACATCTAATACTATTCATCCTACTATTGGTGCTAGTGTCCCTCCTACTAGTGGTGGCATAGCTAGAAGTCATTCTACGATTCAAGTACAACATTTCACATCATGTGGGAGGAATCATACTAGACATTATATTCAGTTAAGATATACATAGGTTACATCTACAATTCCAATAAGCACACCTATAGAGAATGGTCATAAATTTATACAACATAATAATATGCATGAGTATATTCCATCTACAATTCTTTTAGCATCTCTGCACACTAGTATGGAAATATATATTCCATACTCTATCTCTTCATCACCTCAGGAAAATAACATGTTAGATGATATGCCATCTATAGTTTCTTTGGGACCTTAGGACACTATCATGATAGGGTTTATGTGTTTTGTAGTTGCTTCAACACCTCAAGAAACTAGCATGTTAGAATATATGGTATTTACAGTTGCTTCACCACCTCCTATAAACACACAATCAATTATGTAGGGATTATCTGCTTCACCATCTATATTTGACACATATTTTTAATTAATTTTAGTTTGTTTATGTATGTAAAGGAATATCAATTTTATCTTTTAGTATATATTTATTTAATTGACTAATATTTTACTGTTTTGATTTGTTGCTTGTAAAAATGATCACCGGTATCTTAAGTTTATGAATTAACTTAGATTTTATTGTTGAATATGTAATAGTAGTGTAGTACCCTACACTCAAGGTGGAAAACAAAACTAAGTCAAGTTTCTATATATTTTGAAAATATTTTTTATACACAATAGTTTTAGTATACAAGGAATGTTTTTTTCTCTCTTTCTATCCCTCTCTCACTCTCTATTTATGTATAAATTAAATAATTTTGATTTAAATATCTTAAAATAATTTAGTTTTATTTGATTCACAATTGACCTATTTCATTTTTTTAGTTTTATAGACGATAAGAAATGTAATGGGTACCCTACATGGATCATAAATACATTTGATTGATGTTGTAGTTTCATCCCAAGATTCAATATTTCCTCATTAACACCTAAATTGGAGATAGAGACTGGTGAGAACAAATAGTAAAATTATTATTATTTACTTCAATTAATGGTACTCTACATGATATTTATATTTGCATTCACATACAGATCTAACCCTATATGCATGCTCCATAATATTTTACATAAAATATATATTTGTGGTCAAGCAACCCAAGACAACCATTTAGGTGGAATTTAATGAGTCTAGAACCACCTTGTTGAATTTTTTTGTCTTGACAACTCTATCATTTTCCATATATCATTTTAATTCATTAAATTTTATTTTTGATATGTTGTGTAGGTGCCATAATGTTATGAGGTTGTAGTAGAGCAATTGGTCCTTCACATAATGAGAGAAGAGTTTCTCCTCATAATGAGTCATGCAACACCCTTGGTTCTACATCCATGGGGATGAGGCACAATTTATTTAGAGGCAATGAGAAACATGAGAGCTAATTGTTGTACTAGGGTTAATTTTAGGAACAATCTATTTTGTATGTCGATATGGCCCAAATTTTATGTCTATATGACATATTTCATATAAGTATAACATTTTATAGATTGTATCCTGAGATGGCCTATTCTTGATGTCATTATGACATAATTTGGATACACATATATACTATTTGACATATCTATTTGAATCATATATTTTTATTCTTTATGTATTCATATTTAATTCTTATAAATGTCATTATTATTTATTTTTGTTATTTCTTACAATTTATTCTTCTCAAAAGTATTCATAAATGAAGTAGTTTTAAAAATGGTTGTGTCAAATGATGGATAGTTCAAATAATTATCTTTCATGAAATTTATGTATGTCAATGTTATAATTAACACAATGAAGTTATTTTATTATGTACATCTTTACATTAAGATTGCTGATCTATGCGATGGTTTCTTATAATTATCTTAAATTTCATTAAATAAAGAAAGAAAGAAAGAAATTATATTAATGTCCATAAATGACCAAAAGATGGTTAATGGGGCTGAAGGAAACAATAATTAGTAATAGAAAGTTATAGTAAAAGAGATCCAAAGAAATAAAGTACAAAGACATTTTTCTTTTTTATATCATTGGAATCATTTTCAATTATGGAATTTACTATTCATAGAAACAATAGTTCATGTACTAATCATAACAAGTTCAACAGATAGAATACTTGCCACATCAATGTATCACTTAAACATTCTTAAGTTATTTAAGAAAGATAAATTGTCTCTTATTATAAGAAATACAAATGAAGATCATTATTATGTATTAACTCTATAAACAAATGATGGCATTCAACAAGATTCAATCCCTGACACACATAATTAACAAGAAGGCATATCAGCTCATAAAATAAGCTTAGATTAATCCTAATTTTAAGAATGTTGTATATTCATAACATATGAATATAAATATTACAGTTTGCATTATACAAACCTTCATTAATAAATAATAACCAACTTTTGAATATGAAAATATCCCTCCACGAGGGGGTAGGTATAGATAGAGGTTGGGTTTATATAAATATGTATCCACTTCGCTTGCCTTATATCATGTTTCTAGCTAGATACCTTATAAAAGATTCTATAAGACTTGGAATTATTATATCAATGTGTGCCTTTAAGAGGTTCTCTCATAATAACCGATTATCCTTATAAATATCCAATTTCTAATATTTCATGGAGCTCTTATTTGTCAATGACTTGTGCATAATAAATATGAGTGACCTTTCCATGCACACAAAATTATTGAGTGTAACTTATTCTATGTGTGTATTCATTTTACATGATACCATACTTAGTCAAAAACCAAGGATTGCATCATAATATGCACAACCTTAGGTTCAAAACTCCATACTACATTTTTATTTATCATCAACCATGATTAGGATAAATACATTATCAATTGTTTTGCCTTCATGTGTATTCAAAAATTATATAACATTGTTGAATTTATTTCTAAAAATTATCCCATTTTTCAAATGTTATGATTATATTAGTCTTCATTTCTGAAGCATTCTTGATGAAAACCTGCAAGATCCCTAATTCTTTTAGATTATATTCACATTTCCTAGAAATGTGAAATAAAGAAACCAATCCAAACAATAATGAGGGGTAAAATAAATCCCTAAGATCACTATGCCAATGAAGACTGGATTAAATCTCATTGAATTTATTTATCTATGCTTAAAATGGAAGAATCATATCTTTTGTTTTGATCTCTTTCCCTCTCACTCTAAGATAAATTTAAATTTTTCATAGTGTGATTTTATATAGTTGGAAGTCTCTCCCATACCAATTAGACTATGGTAAGGCACTCTGCTCATGTCTTCCATCTCTGATGGGGATGTATGAGATTATGAAATAGATAAATTCATCCCAATTGAAAAAGGAATACACAATGGTCTGAAATCATGCATGTTTAACCTCTGTAATATTAAATTCACATAATTAATCTAGCCAAGCCATACATTTCTATTGTCTATCTTCTATATGATCAGAATATACAAATTTTGTGCAAGATTAAAATAATAACATATTGGAATAAAGAAACCAATACACAAACAACAGAGATATTTTAAACACACTGTATTATTTCTACACATTATGATCATTATTCCATATGGGAGTTTACAATTATATAGGAAAACTTTTCCTATAATTAGGGAGATCATATCTCCACCAATATCTTGCCCAAATATCTCAATCTCATATATGATTACTAATATATAATAATTATCCTATAATCATAATATTATTGTAAAAATATTACATTACTAATTACCATAAAAATATAACTAACTAACTATCTGTAATAATGAATTCTTACTTTCGTAATTATTCATATTATGATATATAAATTACTGTGAGGACTAAATATTCCCTAACATTCCCCCCCTTAGGTCTTACATCGTAATTTGTATTTCACAAGACTTAATGAAAGTAATGAAGGAACTTATCAACTTCTTATCAACCATTTACTATTGAGAACACATCAATCGAATCAATGTGGGAACTTAGAACAAGAACATATACCATCAACCATTCACTGAGGGAACACATCAACCTAAATAATGTGGGAACCACAATAGGAACACCATTTATTCAACTGTAACTCCTACCTCAAAGAATTGACACAAACATGACTATATACCACCGCATACTCTTAGGTCTACATACTACTGACGCGATCTTGATACACATGACCACTAATATGTGAAAGAATACATCCCATATTTACTTTACGTGATCACATGGACATGTCACTTTTGAATCATCTCCATAAAAAAGTAAGGTAGTCATGGGATCTCTACAATAGTTGCTCTCTTAACTGTTACCACATTCTTGTTTCTTCTAAACACCTTTGTTATGCAATGCCCTATGTGAGAAAATAATAAATTATCCTCTTATTTTTCACACAATAAACAAGTGCTGAAAATATAAAAAAAAAATATATACACCACTATTTCAAGAAGCACCCCTTCATTAGTGGCTAATGAGAGCCGTAGAAAGCCTCTTGCCTTCATTGCTTCTGACCTCTAGTAAGTTCGTTCAATGTAAGTAATATTTAAAATTATATATAATGTCCTCATTCATTGGTTCTTATTCATCATTTTCCTTTTCTTCATCAACATACATGGAATTCTCTTTTAATTTTACATCAAATAAATCCTTGTCTCTTTTTGTGTAGTTTACAATCAAATGGCCAAGTTGTTTACAATAGAAGCAAGTAAATCATTTCTTTGTATCCTTAGAAGCTTATCCTTTTTTGAAAGAATATTTATATCTTCTTTTATCATATGACTTATCATCTTTGTTTTTAGCATACAATACAATTTTATTTGGATCAATATTCTTATTTTCTTCATCTATCAATGAAGAAATTAGATCTTATAAGGTAGGGTTTATTTTGCTTAATGTAAAAACTATATTGGAATAACTAGATAGCATGTTATTTAGTAAAATAACTTTTGCATCATCATTAGGTAAATCTACCTTTATTCCTATTAGTTGATTTAGAATGGAGCAAAACTTACTTATGTGTTGTACCATTTTGTCACTTTCCTCCATCATGAGTCCAAACAACTTATGTTTGAGAGTCACTATTGCACTTCCTATTTGAGATCCAAATAGATTTTTCAATGTATTCCAAATGGAATTTGAAATTTTTGATAGGTCAATATGATGCAAGTAAGCATTAGATAACCCTAAGATGATAATTATTGTTTCTTTTTTTTTCTTTTTTTTTTAAAAAAAAATATTTGCTCTACCATTTCACTGCTTCCTCTGCTTCTTTTAGTTTCTTCA
This sequence comes from Torreya grandis, assembly GCA_037957365.1. NCBI lineage: Eukaryota > Viridiplantae > Streptophyta > Pinopsida > Cupressales > Taxaceae > Torreya > Torreya grandis. The sequence continues at coordinate 904,928 of JARHVA010003287.1, forward strand.
ATTTTCTATCAATAATATCCAAAATATCTTTGTTGATTAGAAAAAATTGGGTTCTTACTTATCGTGTTTGAAAATATTTTCCTTCAAAATTTTCACTATAGTTCAATTTATCCGTTATGACCACCCCATAATTTGGATGTTGCGTACAAGAGATAATGTGTCCAATTACAATATTGACTTTGAAAACTTTGACACTAACTCAATGATAAAATGAATCTCTAAAAAGATAATATCAACACATAATTATTTGAATTTGAACTGACAAAATATCATTAAATGACATAATATACAATTATAAGACTTATGACACCTTTTTTTTAATTTAAAAAATAATAATGACATATCTAAATGTAAAGGCTCATTTAAAATAATAAAATTAATACACAAATGAATCTTTAAAAGTATTCAACTAAAATAATGATCATATAAAAATGATTTGACTTTATAGAAATCTTAAACAATAATAAATGGCCTTTTAAAGATTGCTAAAATTTTAATAAAACTAAATATACATTAAACTTTGACACAATCGAATAGAAAATGGGACTTACAAAGAATGGAGACATGTTGATGGTAGGTAGATATTATGGCAAATGTTTGCAGCTATTAGGCAAACAAAATCCTAAATGTATGAAAAGTGTACTCCAATGCAAGTGCAATGGAAAATGCTTGCAAACCAGATTTTTGATGCATGTAGGCAAATGATTTAGAAACTAACTTGCATTAGATAGATGAATACCCAAAATACTCAGATCTTAGTCATCATTTAGCTAATGTAGATATAGCCACTAAATTTAATGAAGGCAAATACAAATGTAGGTTATCTACTCCTTGTGATGTCATTATGCTTAATACAACTATGTCATCTCACCAAAAAAATTACATGTGGTATTCTGTGATCATAGATAATAGAAACAAAATACATAAAGAATAAGAACACACACTGATCATGGATCAAAATAGCTTGAAGATACATGATATAATGATAAGTGGTAACTCAAGTTGATTTTTAATAATATAATAGTAACAATGAAGAAATCATACCAAATAACCAGGGGTGTTATCAAAATTGCATGGGCTGTAGGCATAAAAAACTTTCTCAAGATACTCCTGTTATGATCTAGAGCTTGCTCTGATACCAGATGATGAGAATATATAGAGTTTGTGCAAGATTAAAACAATAACATATTGGAATAAAGAAACCAATACACAAAGAATAGAGATATTTTAAACACACTATATTATTTTTGCACACTCTGATCATCATTCAATATGGGAGTTTACAGCTATATAGGAAAACTTTTCATATAATTGGGGAGATTATATCTCCATCAATATCTCTCCCAAATATCTCAATATCCCATATGAATATTAATATATAACAACTATCCTATTATCGTAATATTGTTGTAAGAATAATACGTTACTAATTAATACCCAAATATAACAAATTTTATTAATTATCCATAATAATGAATTCTTACTTTCGTAATTATTCATATTATGACATACAAATTACTGTGAGGACTAACTATTACCTAACATTGTAATCTCTATTCCAATAATATGTCTCACAATTTACCAAGATCTTTCATTTCAAATGTTGCAAAGCGTTTAGATTTAAGATTTGAAATCAAAACTTTCTTGTTGACAACAAGCAACATATCATCAACTTATAAAGAAATAACTAGGAAATGGTCATGATCAATTTTATATTAAACACAATTATTAGATTTAGATTGCTCAACTCTAAACTCAACACATATGTATCAAATTTCTTGTACCACATCCTAGGACTCTGTTTGAGGCCATACAAATATTTCTCTAAGTTGCAAACAAAATTAATTTTACCTTTCATAACATAGTGCTCTGGTTGTGTCATATAAATATCCTCATCCAAAACACCATGGGATGTGCTCAATATATATATCATAAGATGCTATAAGATAAAGCAATAATCTAATGGATATCATTTTAACAACATGAGAAAATATTCAACATAGTCAACACCCTCAACTTGAGAGTAACCTTTTGTAAGCAACCATGCTTTTTAATTTTCAATACTTTCATATGAACCAATCTTTTTCTTGAACACCTATTTACAACCAATGGTTTATGTGCTTCAGGGAATGGTACAAGGTCCCATGCATCATTATTTTTTAAAGATGCCATTTCTTCTTCCATGGATATTTTCCAAGACTCTACATCATTCATACCTAAATATTATTCTACATATCTTAGTTCATCAACATTAGTATTCAAGAAAATATACATCTCTAATCATCATGATAATACCCATATCGTTTTGGTGGTTGCATATACTTTGTAGACCTTAGAACAAGTTGAGGTGGATATTTTTATTCCTCTTCCTCCTCTCTTTACTCTTTAAATAGTCAAATATTGACAAGTTATCTTCAACTTGTCTATCTTAGGGCCTAGACTCAACTTTCTCAGGCATATGAGGAAGTTGAATCGCTTCTTTCTTTCTATTTGTTTTGGCTATAGTATAAAAAGAGAAGGTTTAATTTCTCTAAAAAGAAAATTTCTACTATAAAGTACCTTTTATGCTATAGGATCCCAAATCTTGTATCCTTTCACACCATGGCTATAACTGATGAAGATACATTTAACATCCTTGACCTCTATTTTTTTACAATTTTACTTTGGCACACATGCATATGCCTTGGAACCAAAAAATATAAGATGTATCAATGAAGGCTTGTGGCTTGACAATGACTCCATAGGCATTTTATCAACAAATATTGATGTAGGAGATTTGTTGAGTAGGTATCAAGCAGTGTCTATAAATTTAGCCCAAAAGATTTGAGCCAATCCAACAACACAAAGCATACTCCTAGCCATATCCATCAGTGTCATGTTCATTCATTCTGAAAATCCATTCTACTGAGGTGAATACAGTGTTATATTATTTCTTTGTATACCAAAATATTTATAGAATATGTTAAAATAATCAGATCAAAATCCACTACCATTGTCAGTCCTCAACATTTAATTTTATTTCTAGTCTGCAACTCTAAGATTGATTTATACTCTTTAAAATGACTCAAAATTTCAAATTTACTCTTAATAAAATAAACCCATGTCCTTATACTATAATCATCTATAAATTAAACATAATATCTATATTTTTAAATCAAAGGAACGTTAATGATGTCAAATACATCATAATGAATAAGATCCAATACACCACAAGATTTATGAGGACTTGAGTAAAACAGAATGGGGTTTTGTTTTCCATAAATACAATGCTCACAAAAATCAAATTCAAGATTTCAATAACAATTTGATACTGTAGAGACAAAAAAAACAAAAAGTAATATGCATGAACCTTGCTACAACAATATTTTCTTGAATCTGCTTTTATTTATTTATTTTTAATTCTCTCTATGTGAAAACAGTGATCACAGGATTTACATAAATAGAATTAAATCTAAACTAAACTAAAACTAAAATAATGTTTACTCATGCACTAAACTACTATAACTGAAACTAATTTTCATGCAAATTGCTTGCATGATGGAATCTAACCAGGCAAAGTGGAGAAATTAGAACTATAATTCTAACACTCCCCCTTAATTTCTACCACTAACTACTTCAACATTTACAATGCCTAAATTTTGTCTTAGAGAATCAAAGATATCCTTTACTAATGCCTTTGTGAATATATCTACCAATTGGTCTTTAGATCTGTGAAACTCCAAAAAAATTTCTCTATTGTTCACTAACTCTCTGATAAAATGAAATCTTGTATCAATGTTCTTGCTTCTCTTGTGAAAAACATGATTTTTTGACAATACAATTGCTGATTTGTTGTCACAAAAGATTGGTGTTGACTCCTTCTATGCTTGCAATAAATATGTCAATGCTCTTCTCATCCAAATTGCTTGACATGCTGCTAATGTGGCTGCTACATACTTTGCTTCAACTGATGAAAGTGTTACTATGGGTTGCCTTTTGGATGCCCATGTGACCACACAAATGAAAGGCATGTCCAAAAGTACTCTTCTTGTCATAAATGCTACCTAAAAAATCACTATCAATATAACCAATCAAACCAAAATCATTAGTTGTGGGATATAAAATTCCATATTTTGTTGTTTCCGCCACATATCTCAATATCCTCTTTCCAACTTGTCAATGTGAGTCTTTTGGTGACTCCATGAATCTAGAGATTACGCTGACTCCATACATGATATCTGGTCTTGTAGATATAAGATCTATCAAACTACAAATTAGTCTTTTGAATGTTTTAGAATCAACATTAGGCCCTTTGTCTTCTTTGCTAATTTTGGTCCCTGTAGCAACTGGTGTAGGTACTGATTTACAATTCAACATCTTAAACCTCCTTAACACATCCTTTGCATATTTAGTTTGACAAATAAAAATTCCGTTCTCTGATTGTACAACTTCAATGCCCAAAAAATACTTCATTAATCTCAAATCTGTCATCTCAAATCCTTTCTTCATTGCTAATTTAAATGTGTCTACAGACAAATTTCTAGTGAAAATCAAATCATCAACATACAAACACAATCAAAATCTGAAATTCTTTGTTGATTTTTGTGTATAATTTAGGCTCACTATTGCTTCTACTGAATCCATTATTTTTCATGTATGAATCAATCCTACTATACCATGCTCTTGGTGCTTGCTTGAGACCATAGAGGGCCTTCTTCAATATGTAGAGTTTTTCTTCATGTCCATGCACTTCATAACCTGGTGGTTGTTTCACATACACTTCTTCATTTAGAAAACCATTCAATAATGCTGATTTGACATCCATTTGATATACTTTCCAATTATTTTGTGCAGTTATTTCTAAAACCATTCTAATAGTATCAAGTCTAGCAACTGGAGCAAATGTTTCATTATTATCAATTCTATGTTCTTATGCAAAACCTTTTGCTACTAACCTTGCCTTGTGCTTTTTAATCTTACCTTCTGCATTAAATTTAGTCTTATAAACCCATTTGACTCCTATGCAATCCTTACCTTTAGGGAGATTAATTAGATCCCATGTTTGATCTCTCTCAATAACATTCATCTCTTCATCCATTGCTTTTATCCAATGTTTCTCATTAACGGCTTCTTCATAATACACAAGATCATGAGAGAAAAAGGCAAAATTTAAACACAAATCTAAAGTCTCTTCTTCTTGATCATAAATCTCATTCAAATTTTTCATTTTCTTACCTTTAAATTTTGATCTTAAGGTGGCAATAGTTGGATCTAATTCACCACTTACTTATGAATTAGGAGTAGGATGACATGCATGACCAGATGATTCACTTTGTGCTAAGCTCCTATGTATTCTTATTGGAGTGTTTGTTCTTGCTTGTGGAGAGAATTGATCACCTTGAAAATTTTGTTCTTCATATTCTTATTCATTTTGGGGAATTGGTGCTCCAATTGTGATGGTTCTATCAATTCTTCCATCCCATGCTTCTTCTTCCTTAAATTCCACATCTCTACTAATAATCACTTTCTTTGAAATGGGGTTATACAACTTATAAGCCTTTGATTCTTCACTATAGACAATAAAAATGCATTTCTCACCTCTATCATCAAGTTTTCTTCGCAATTTAGATGGTATAAGAGAATATGCAATACAACCAAAAATTCTAAAATGATGTACACTATGCTTCTTACCACTCCAAGCTTCTTGTGGATTTCGATCCTTGACGCTCTTTGTTGGGCTTCTATTCAGAATATATACTGCACATTCTATTGCTTCTTCCCAATATTCATTTGATGAATGCTTGGCCTTCAACATGGTTCTAGCCATCTCCATGATTTTTCTATTTTTCCTTTCTGCTACACCATTTTGTTGTGGTGTGTACCTTGTAGTTAGTTGCCTTTTAATGCCATGATATCTACAAAAATCTTGAAATTCATTAGACATATATTCACCTCCTCTATCTGATCTAAGTACCTTGACGTAAAGGCCACTGTAATTTTCAACCATAGCCTTGAATTCATTAAATTTTTCAAAGGCTTCAGACTTTTCCTTGAGAAAATATATCCAAGTCTTTCTGCTAAAATCATCAATGAAGGTTAGAAAATAAGAACTACCTCCAAATGATGGAGTTTACATTGGTCTACATAAATCACAATGAACTAGCTCCAATAATACCCTTGCTTTATATGAAGCTCCTACTAGAAAGCTCTCTCTATGTTGTTTTTCCAAAATACAACTTGTTGGGTGAATATTTTGTCGACTAGCTAACTGGTGAGCAAAATAGTTCCTATCACCATAGCATAGGGAGATTGGTCATCCAGGAGTGCAGTTTTACTACATCAACAGGGGACAAATCTCTCCTCTCATCAAGGGGAGGTTCCTTATTAAATATACGGAGGCTATATACTATATATATATAAGTATAAAGTAAGACATAGGGGTGGGATAAACCATCCATCTCTCTTTTTTAAGAGATGATGCTAAAAAATAGAGGAGAAATCCTGGGTGATTGGTGAAGGTACTTCTCTTCTTTTAGAAGTAACATTCAGCCAAGAGCTAGATCTCTTCCTGGATAGTAGAAATCCTGGTGAAGTGACATAAGGCACTTTTCTTCTTTTAGAAGTGCTTGTTATTGCAAACAATAGGAATCTTTCTGGTAGGATAAGTAACAGGGTGCCAAAGGGAGCAGTAACTAGCAAGATGAAATAGAACACAAAGTTTCCACCTCAACTGCCCAAAGAGTATAACACAAAGGATAATGGGGGCACAAAGTTAGCCCAAAATCCTCAACATAGAAATAAAAGAACACATGCTGAAAACAATTGTGAAAGCACAAAGTCTTCCCACAGTTGGCTTCAGGACACCTCCCTTATTACCTTCAATAATTTTGCTTGTCAAATTAAATAAATAAGAACACATTTAGAAGATAGACATAAGAATAATCTTATAAAATGATACAAGCCAAAACAACACAAAGTCTGCAAACAACTTGCTTTCTCACTCAAATAAAATGAAATGAAATTACAATCTAAGCTCAAAGTCTCAGTATTCTTCTTTCAACTGGATAGAGTTTCGCTCTTATAAAAATGAAAAGTCTCCTTTACTAATGAGAGAAATTACAAACTTATACCAACTACGCAAGGCTTGGCATTCTTTCCCATGGGACGGCCCATGCTGCAGTCAACATCTTCAATGCGCCTTCAGTTTTGTTTGGAGGGACCATGCTAGGAACAATGTATTGTCATAACTATGGCATGTCCATTCTTCTAATATGTCTCTTCTTAGTATGGAATGTCTGGTCCTTTTTATGATACCTGCACAGTTGTCTAATTTAGCATTACTTTATGGAAGAAAAATAGGCTTGCATCCTTGATTTGGTGCACTCAGAAGTCTAAGTCTACTTGATCCACTGTTCCACCTACTGGAAATAACTCTTTTGAAAATATTTTTGGTCCTTTGGTCTCGCTCCTCTCTCCCCTGTAGCAATTTGAGTCTTCAGTCTCTCTTTTCAATTAGTCACTTGATTATTCCTTTAAATTCCACACTTTATTTGAATTTCCACAGATATTCTTTTTAAATTTGACATCCACAGGACCGTCATGGTCCCCAGCAGCTTGAACCCGTGAACCTATGAAAGTTCATTGGTTCATTCTATCTCTTTTGTTCCATCACTTCTTGGTTCAATCACTTCTCCACTCTTTGGTTGAACCATCCATTGAACCACCTGTTTGCTGCTTTTTCCTTGACTGAGGCCACCTTTGAACCTTTTGAACCATTGAACTTTGAACTTTTTCGATTCAAGGTTCAATTAGTTTATTGGTTCATTCTATGTCTCGCTCAATCATTGCTTCCTTTATCTTTCTAAGATCTGGTTGAACCTTTGAACCCATGAACTCGTTGAAATTTTTGGTTCAATAGTTCAATGGTTCAATCGGTTCATTCAGTTCATCCTTTGAAGCCCTTTTTGTCTAAGTCTTTGAAGGTTCCTTTCTACGTCTTTGTTCAGCCTTTGGAATGTCCTGAAGGGAAGGTGTCCCTTCGGGCTTTTTAAAATGGTCCTTTCTCTATCATCAAGTGCCCCTCGCAAGGGTACCTATCCTTTGAGATTTTTTGGGTAGACTTCAGGCTTCAACTTCCCCAGCAGGTTCTTTGCTTCTTCGGTGGGCTTTTGGATTTTAGGCTTTTTCCATCGGGAAAAAAGCCCGAAAGAATTCCTTTAGACAAAATGTCCAAAGGAAAGGTTCTGTTACTTAGCCATTTTTTCTTTTCCATTTCTTCGGACTTTCTCTCCGAGTGAATTCTTTCGGACAAAAAGTCTGAAGGAATTTTGCCTTAAACATTTTTTTGAGAAAAATCTTCCTGAAAGAATTCTTTCGTTCTTTTTTACTTAGCCATTTTCCTAAGGGGTTTCCAACTTTTGTCCACTTTTTCTCACAGCCCTCCACAAGGGCACTTGTTCCTTTGGCTTTGGGGCACTCCCTTGAACCTGCCGATTGAACCAACTTTGGGTCAATGGTTCAATGGTTCAATTGTATCATTCTTTGTTATTCGGCTAAGTCTTTTTAACCTTTTGTCACAAGCACATTGAACCAATTGGTCATTCAACCTATTTAACCTTTTGTTTCAATAGTTCAAGCCTTTGTTCTTCACCATTTTCCAATTGAACTCTTTTGATTGAACCGAGGCGCTGAACCAATCCTGGAAATGACTAAGTGTTAGAAACTTGTTCTTTTGATTGAAATTGCCCGTAGAAGCCTTTTAACCTATTGAACCTGCTAATCCCTTTATTGAAAAAGTTTGAAAAATGAGGAATTTGAAAGCTCAAAACAAATTTTGAGAAGGGAAGAGAGAAATTTTGGTCTATGTAGGGCCAAAATAGTTTGTAGGTTATCCCAAAAATGAGTGACATTTTTTGGGGACAACAGCTGGCTCCAGTTGGGGAACTACCTTCAATTGAAAACTTGAAACATAGCTGAGGGGAGTAGAAACTAGAATCTCCAGTGCCTTGAAGTGTGCCATTGGGCTATGGAGTCGTGCTACCCAAAATGAAAGGCTCCAAAAAATGAAAGCAAAAGAACAAAATAGAAACAAAAGACTATATAAATATACATATGTACAAGGGAACTCATCCAATACTTCAAGAATTGAAGTGCTTCAGATGTTTCCCATTGTGAGGTAGAGAAAAGAGAGTGCCATCTTGATACTTCAATAGGAAACTATTTTTACCGTTGAGCTGATGAATAGTAAAAGGGCCCCTCCATAGGGAATCAAACTTTTCGTGCATCCCCTTTGGTTCTCTTCTCTTGTCCCACAACAGGACTTGATCTCCAACATGAAAATCATGATGCTTTGCTTTTTGGTCGAAAAGATTCTTCACCAGACCTTGATGGATGGAAATTCGATCCACCACTGTAGTTCTCTGCTCCTCCAGCTCAGTCAGGCACATGATCCTCTTATCTAGGGTGCTTTCATACATTTGATCTTCAACTGCTTTAGCCAATTTCAGTGCTAGCAACTCCAGGGTAATTGGTATTTCAACATTGACTTCATAAAGAAGTCCTTTGGTTGTCATCCCATAGAGCATCAACCAATGCCTTATGCCAAGTCCTTTGGTTGTCATCCACTAGCTTTTTGATGATAGTCACCAGGTTCTTATTGCTTGATTCAGCCTGTCCATTCCCTTGTGGAAAGTAATCAGAAGAGTGGGAGAGTGTGATTCTGTAGTGGAAACAAAATTGAGTAATCTCCTAGGAAGTGAAATAAGCTACATTATCAGTGATAATTTTGGTTGGGACCCCAAACCTAGAAATGATGTTCTCTTTGAGGAAATTGCATACTACTTCTGAAGTAGCATGTTTGGTTGGAACAGCTTCCACCCACTTGGTGAAGTAATCTATTGCTATGAGGACACAATCATGTCCATCACTTGAAGATGGGTTTATAGCTCCAATAAAATTAATTTGCCATTACTGGAATGGCACTCTATGGTCATTGGTTCAAGGGGCAGGGCAGCTAACTTGGGCCTTCCAACAAACTACTGGCATAGTACACATCCCCTAACCCACTTGTATGCATCTTGAAAGAGAGTTGGCCAATAGTACCTGGCTCGTAGGATCGTATGGGCAGTCACAGGGGCAGAAAAATGTCCTCCACAGGCTGAATTGTGGAAGGACTTCAAAAGTCAGCTTTGTTGCTCCTTGTCCACACAGTGAAGGAACATTTCGTCAAGGTTCCTCCTGTATAGGCCATTGTCCTAGAGGACAAAATTAACAGCTTTTAGCTTGATGGTTCTCCTTTCTTTATAAGATAGGTGAGCAGGACACTCACCATAAGTAAGAAAATGAGCAATACCTGAATACCACTCATTCGTGGTGGAGACAAAAAGGACTATTGGTCTGTCATCCACTTCTGGTTCTTCATGCTCTATTCCTCTTGGCTTGTTATCAACAATTAGTTGGCATAGCCCCTTTCCATGCACTAGCTTTGTTGGCTTGATGACCAGATCAAACTCCTAGATCTTTGCAACCCAATTGCCTCTTTTCATCTCAAACTCCTGCTAAGTCAGTATGGATTTGACTGTGGTATCAGGAACCAATGCAGTTGTATGTGTATTCAAGATGTAGAAGAGGAAATGCTTCACCACCTTCACCACTGCATAAGCATGCTTCTCCATGTTCAATTACTTCAGCTCATGAGCTTTGAGAGGACAGCTCATGAAGGAAATGGGGGATTCTATACCTTCTTTATTCTGTTGAACCAGAATTGCTGAAAGCGTATGTTCTGAAGCATAGTTGTAAATGGTGAACTCTTTGTTATAGTCTGGACAAGCCAGAATTGGAGCATGGGCAATGGTAGTCTTGATATCCTCAAATGCTGACTTACCTTCTTCAGTCCAGCTAAAGGTGGCTTTTCCCTTCATCATGTTTACAATGTGCCTAGTCTTCTCAGCAAACTCAGGGATGAACCTCCGTAAGAAATTCACCTTTCCAAAGAAAGAGTGAACAACAGTCTTACTTATGGGCAAGGTAAGCTCTTGGATAGACTTGACTCTGTCTGAGTCAATCTTTATGCCTCCTTTAGACACAATGTGTCTGAGAAGTTTCCCCTCTGTTACTCTAAAAACTGACTTCTTGGGGTTTAAAGAAATGCCATTCTAGCGGCATCATTCTAGCACTTGTTGTAAATGGTTCACATGGTCTGGGTGATGCTTGTAGAAGACGGTCAAGTCATCAAGATAAACTACAATGAACTTACCCATCTCATCCTTGAAGGCAAGGTCCATTGCTCTTTGAAAGGTGGTGCCAGCATTTATCAAGCCAAAAGGCATCCTTTTATACGCAAACGTGCCCCAAAGTGTGGTGAAAGTGGTCTTATGCTGGTCTGCTTCACCAACTTTGACTTGATTATATCTTGAGAAGCCATCTAGCATTGATAACATCTCCGAGCCTGTCACTGTCTATAGCATTTGATCCATGATTGGCAAAGGATAATTATCCTTCAAGGATGCCTGATTCAAATTTCTAAAATCCACACAAAGGCAAATTTCACCATTCTTCTTTCTTATAGGAACTATATTGGCAATCCATGTGGAATGATGGATTGGGAAGATTATCTTGGCATTTAGCATTTTTTGTATTTCAGATAGAATAGTACTTGATATTTTTGGATTATAATGCCTAGACTTTTGCTTGTAAGATGTTGAATCAGCCTTGAGAGGAATGTCATGTCAAATTTCGTCAGGGCGGAGTGACTTCAAGTCATCATAGGAATATGCTAGGACATTCATGTACTAGTTGAGTAACTTGGTGAACTTGAACCTCTCCTCAAGAGTACAACATTTTCTAATGTTCACCATCTTAGGGTCTTCTTTAGTTCCCAGATCTACTTGATCAAACACCTGAGATGAGCTTGAATCCATTGGCTGCTGTTTGATGAATCTATCATGCTTATCAAACAGCTTCTCAAGGGAAACCAGGCCTTTTGGAATCTTATTCCCCTTTAGTTGCAAGAACTCCTCCCCTGTGTCTACATTTGATTCAAGAGCTAGTTCATACTTCTGAGGTTTACTACCTTCAAAATGCAACCATTCAAAGCTGTCTTTTTGCTCTAAGAAGGCAATGATTTGGTTTTCATTGTTAAATACCTACCAATGATTGGCATTATCAAGTACACTTAGCCAAAAGACCAGCTCAGTTATGTACTTGTCCCTTTTGAAATCTGGGTGGGGGACCAAGAGAGTAGCTAAAATAGCCAGTGCATCCACCCAGTCATTGAATTCTCTAGGAACTGTAGAGATGCTGAAAGCATCAAAGTCTTCAAGCTGGTCCCAAACTAGATTGTGATAATGACACAATCTTTCATTCTTGGTTTGATACAGGTTCCTCACCTGACAAACCACTAGTTTAGAATCCCCTTTAGCATGAAGGAGCTTGATGCCTTTGTCTCTAGCAGCCCTCAATCCAAGCAACAGAGACTCATATTTAGCTATGTTATTTGTGTTGCTGAATTGCAATTTATAAGATGAGGGAAAAATATCTCCTTGAGGAGATATTAACACAACCCTGGCTCTTGAACTAGTGGAGGAGCAGCTGCCATCAAATTCAAGAATCCATACCTCATTTGATACTGATTTTCCTTTGGATTCTTCTTCATTCAGAAGAGGGGATTCTTCCATACTTGCATTGTGCTCATCTAATTCCTTTGTTGTTTTACCTGAATGCATTTCTAGGTTGTCACCTATAGGAGCTTCATTAGATGTCTCATGAACTCCATTCATTTATATAAAGTAGTTACCCATGCCTGAAGACTCAAACAAAATTTGAGCTTCAGGTGCTGAGGTCTGGGTAACCACATATTTCACTTCCTTCTCAGGGAGTAGCCTCTTCATAACACCTTTGACTGGAATACTCAACTTTTATAAATCCATGCTCAATTCACCATCAACATCCTAGCAAAAATTCCACCCAAGAAGGATGCCATATGATGCTGGGATGTCGGCTACCAAGACAGTCACCTTGATTCTTTTATCTAGGAACGCTGCAAACACAAATTAGGCATCTTTAATTTATCCCAGAAAAGGTACTTGCTTATTCTCCAAGGAGAAGCATCTACCAAAAGTCTTGGTCAATGTGAGGTCAAGAGATTCAGCCACTTTAGCAGGCATGACATTGTCTGAAGCTTTAGAATCAATGATGCAATTATTTAGCTAATGTCCATTTATCAGCAATGAGACATAAAAAGGTTTAGTCCTACCAGGAGCAGTAGGGGGAGCAATGACAAGGTTGTTCCTGGTGGGTGCATTCCTAGGGGGATCATGTATCACTTTGGGAATTTCTTGTTCAACAGGGACGTTTTGGTTTTTAACACATTGAACCAGTCTATCTAATTGCTCAGGATGGGACTGCAAAAATTTAAATTCAGACATTTGAATTTTTGTTTTCTTTATATGGTTAATGATATCAAATGTCTGGAATGAGCTAGGATCAGAGGATGGGAGTTCATCCTTTTGATTTTTGAAAGGGGGAGGACTGGACTGCAAATTTGAAGTAGAAGGTGTAGGGGCATTTGGGGTACTTACCTTTCTCACAATCACCGAGTCCTTTGGCTAGAAAGGAAGAGTGGATCCCCGCTTAGCAATTGAAACTACTGGTTGAGATCACTCCTCTACTTTCTCCTTATCAGCTTATTGGGCTAATTGATTCTTGGACTAGGTGAATACAACATATGACCCCTCAGTTGCATTGCCTTCTCTTTTGGGTTCATCCTGATAGTTCAAGAAACCAATATGGAGTCACCAGCTAATTCTTCTTCATCTTCATGAAGAGATTAGCATCATCTTCAAGATTCAACTTAGGCTAAAATGAGAAATCTGATTCAACTTCAATATATCCAACTACTGAGTTTTTTAGAGGTGCTTCAAGGGCGAGGTTTCTCTATGGAAGAGGAAGGTGATTTTACTATCCTTGATTCCTGGTAGCATTGCCTTGGTATGCCTAATTTTGAAATGTCCTCCTGGGCATATCTCTGTATGCAAGAGAAGATGACATCCCTTGCACCATTTGCTTTCTGAGAGCTAGTATTTTATTTGCTAGCTTTTGTATCGTTGGGTCGGTGGTGACTATAGGTGAGTGTTTAGAAGATGAAGAGGATTTACCTTCATTAGGGTCTCTTCTTATCTTTCCTACCAAGATAAGGTCATATTCTACCTCAATAGCCAAGTCTTGAGCAGTAGCAAGGTCTATGTGTCTAGCCCATCTCAGCAAAAAACTCACTTCATGCAGCTATGAGTTGATGAAGAAACACTTGAGATTTTGAGGTGTTGGCTAGGTGACCATGGAAATCCTGTGCCTCAGCTTGTCGAACTTGGCAATGAAGTCCCTCATAGGTTCATGGGGCTCCTTCTTCATCTGTGTGAGTTGGGATAGCAAGGCATGCACATCTTCTACAGGTTTGAACCTAGCTTCAAATTTGTCTTTAAGTGTATCCTAGTCAGTCACTAATCTAGCCTATAGGTGGTAGAACAAGTCTGCAGTAGCACCTTATAGTGTCTCCATAAATATCCTGATTGCTATGTCATCAAATTCCACCCCTATTACACCACAAGCTATGTTGAAAGATGTAATATGCTCATCAAGGTGAGCTTTTCCATCCCCAAAGAACTTGGGAAAATTCTTTCTTGAGCTGCATGGAAGTTCATGCAGGGGTGGAGTCAAATTGAATGGGCTGAATGAGTTACCCCAGGGGCCTTGAGCCATGATTTGATTATGTAAAAGTGGGATCACAAATCTGGGTGGAGAATGGATAGGCAAAGCTCTGCTAGCAATAGAAAAAGAAGTTTTGCCTTATGTTGGTGGTTTGGTAGGGCTAGGAGGAAGACTCCTAGTTCGTTGAAGGTGAGGTTGTGGAGGAAACAACTCAAAATTATTGTGCTGCACCAAATCAAAAGCAAGGTCAACAACACCTTGGAATTTATGGCTTTTGGTATAATGTGGAGTTACCAAATTATAGAACAAAAATGGAAAAGAGCAGGATCTGCTTCAGTTTGAAGTTTGAGACTTCAGACTATGTGCTCTTCTCCAGCGAAGTCACCAAAAACTGTTGGGTGAATATTTTGTCGACAGCTAACTTATGAGCAAAATAGTTCCTATCACCACAACATAGAGAGATTGGTCATCTAGGTGTGTAGTTTTACTACATCAATAGGGGAAAAATCTCTCCTCTCATCAAGGGGAGGTTCCCTATTGAATATATGGAGGCTATATATTATATATATAAGTAGAAATTAAGACACAGGGGTGGGATAAACCATCCATCTCTCTTTTTTCAAAGATGATGCTAACAAACAGAGGAGAAATCTTGGGTGATTAGTGAAGGTACTTCTCTTCTTTTAGAAGTAACATTCAGCCAAGAGCCAGATCTCTTCTCAGATAGTAAAAATCCTGGTGAAGCGACAGAAAGCACTTCTCTTCTTTCAGAAGTGCTTGTTCTTGCAAACAATAGGAATCTTTCTAGTAGGATAAGTAACAGGGTGCCAAAGGGCACAGTAACTAGCAGGATGCAATAGAACACAAAGTTTCCACCTCAACTGCCCAAAGAGTATAACACAAAGGATAATGGGGGCACAAAGTCATCCCAAAATCCTCAACATAGAAAGAAAAGAAGAACACACACTAAAAACAATTGTGAAAACACAAAGTCTTCCCACAGTTAGCTTCAAGACACCTCCCTTATTACCTTCACTAATTCTACTTGTCAAATTAAATAAATAAGAACACATTTAGAAGATAGACATAAGAATAATCTTCTAAAACGATACAAGCCAAAACAGCACAAAGTCTGCAAACAACTTGCTTTCTCATTCAAATAAAATGAAATGAAATTACAATCTGAGCTCAAAGTCTCAGTATTCTTCTTTCAACTAGGCATAGTTTCGCTCCTGTAAAAATAAAAATTCTCCTTTACTATTGAGAGAAATTACAAAATTATACCAACTACGCAAGGCTTGGCATTCTTTCCCATGGGACAGCCCATGCTGTAGTCAACATCTTCAATGCGCCTTCAATTTTCTCTGGAGGGACCATGCTAGGAATAGTGTATTGCCATAACTATGGTGTGTCCATTCTTCTAATATGTCTCTTCTTAGTATGGAATGTCTGGTCCTTTTTATGATATCTACACAACTGTCTAATTCACCATTACTTTATGGAAGAAAAATAGGCTTGCGTCCTTGATTTGGTGCGCTCAGAAGTCTAAGTCTACTTGATCCACTATTCCACCTACTAGAAATAACTCTTTTGAAAATGTTTTTGGTCCTTTAGTCTCGTTCCTCTCTCCCCTATAGCAATTTGAGTCTTCGGTCTCTCTTTTCATTCAGTCACTTGATTCTTCCTTTAAATTCCATGTTTTATTTGAATTTCCATGGATATTCCCTTTAAATTTGATGTCCACGGGACCGTCAATGGTCGCCAGCTGCTTGAACCATGTTGAACCTTGAACCCGTAAACCTATGAAAGTTCATTGGTTCATTCTGTCTCTTTTGTTCCATCACTTCTTAGTTTAATTGCTTCTCTGTTCCTTGGTTGAACCATCCGTTGAACCACCTGTTTGCTACTTTTTCCTTAACTGAGGCCTCCTTTGAACATTTTAAACCTATGAATCATTGAACTTTGAACTCTTTCAGTTCAAGGTTCAATCGGTTCATTGGTTCATTCTGTGTCTCTCTCAATCATTGCTTCCTTTATCTTTCTAAGCTTTGTTTGAACCTTTGAACCCATGAACTCGTTGAACTTTTTGGTTCAACAGTTCAATTGATTCTTTCAGTTCATCCTTTGAAGCCCTTTTTGTCTAAGTCTTTGAAGGTTCCTTTCTACGTCTTTGTTCAGCCTTTAAAACATCTTGAAGGGAAGGTGTCCCTTCAAGATTTTTAAAACGATCCTTTCTCTGTTGTCAAGTGCCCCCCACAAGGGTACCTATCCTTCAGGATTTTTCAGGTGGACTTCAGGCTTCAACTTCCCCGGCGGGTTCTTTGTTTCTTCGGCAGGATTTTGGCTTTTGGGCTTTTTTCATCGGGCAAAAAGCTCGAAAGAATTCCTTCAGACAAAATGTCTGAAGGAAAGTTTATGTTACTTATCCATTTGTTCTTTTCCATTTCTTCGGACTTTCTCTCCAAGTGAATTCTTTTAGACAAAAAGTCTGAAGGAATTTTGCCTTAAACATTTTTTTGAGAAAAATCTTCCCGAAAGAATTCTTTTAGTCTTTTTTACTTAGCCATTTTCCCGAGGGGTTTCCAAATTTTGTCCACTTTCACTCACTACCCTCCGCAAGGGCACTTGTTCCTTTGGCTTTGGGGCACTCCCTTGAACCTGCCGATTGAACCAACTTTGGTTCAATGGTTCAATGGTTCAATCAATTCAATCTTTGTTATTTGGCAAAGTCTTTTTAACCTTTTGCACCAAGCGTGTTGAACCAATTGGTCGTTGAACCCATTGAACCTTTTGGTTCAACGGTTCAAGCCTTTGTTCTTTACCATTTGCCGATTGAACTCTTTTGATTGAACCGAGATGCTAAACTAATCTTGGAAATGACTAAGTGTTAAAAACTTGTTCTTTTGATTGAACTCACCCACAGAAGCCTTTTAACCTATTCAACCTGCTAATCCCTTTACTAAAAAAGTTTGAAAAATGAGGAATTTGAAAGCTCAGAACAAATTTTGAGAAGGGAAGAGAGAAATTTTGGTCTGTGTAGGGCCAAAATAGTTTATAGGTTGTCCCAAAAATGAGTGACATTTTTCGGGGACAACACAACTCTCACATGAACTTCCTGGCTGCTCTATTGGTGGTAATCTCTTCACCATATTTATCTTTTGTAAAAAATTCAACCTCCAAAATGTAAATGTCAATACCTTAAATGCCATAGCCATGATTGGTCTAGATGCATGGTTTTGAAATGGGCTTCCTCTTCTCCTTGGACGCATTGAATTCGAAGAGGAAACATCTGATTCTTGGTCATTTCCACTTTTTCTATCAACCTGTCATTTGGAAATTTGTCTAGTATTGTGCAAACATTATCTATAAAAGATACTCTATAACCTTTTTGTACTAACTATCCAACACTCATAAGATTATGCTTTAGTCTAGGTATAAAATAAACATCAGGAATAAATATTCTTTCACCATTTTTTGCCAAAACATTTATTACTCCTTTACCCATTACATCCACTTTATTATCATTTCATAATTTCACTTCAGATTTTACAAAATCATCAAGATTAGCAAACAATTCTTTATTCCTTGTCATATGGTTACTGCATCCACTATCTAAAAACTAGATATCTCTAGCATTTTCTTGAGCAACATGACAAGTGAGGAATAAGCTTCCAAAATTAGAATTATATTCATTTGTGTAATTAGCATTCTACTTGTTGACATCTCTGTGTTTCTTTCTGCATTCACTTGCATAATGTCCATATTTTTTGTAGTAATAACACTGAATGTTAGATTTATCAAACCTTTATGAAATTTTTTAGAAGTGATTGTTGCCACGTCCTCTATTGTTGTAGTTTTTATTATTGTTTTCACCTTGATCTGGATTATTCCTTCCATTTCTGCCTCTACCTCTTCCTTTGAAGTTTGACCTTCCTCTTCCTCTTCCTCTACCAAATGATACCTGAAACTTGAAAGCATTCTCAAAAGAAGTATTGTTATTCCTATTCATTTTGGATTCATGTGTCAACAAAGATCCCATTAATTCATCTACTGATAACTGTTCTAAATCCTTGGTTTCCTTAATAACTACAACTATTGCATCAAATTTGTTGGGTAAACTCTCAAGAATTTTTTCTATGATCTTCTGATCTATTATTGTTTCTCCATTAGATCTAATTTGATTCACAATATTCAATACTTGACCCATAAACTAGTCTATAGACTCCGAATCATTTATTTGCAAATTTTCAAAATTTATCCTAAGAGATTGCAATTTAGCTACTTTCACCTTTGTTTTACCTTTATAGATAGTATCCAAAATTTTCCATGCCGACTTGGATCTCGTTGCTGCTACAACTCTAGAAAAAATGGATTCATCCATTGCCTGTTGGATTAGGAATAGAGTTTTTGCATCTTTTTTCTTGTTTTCTTTAAGCTCTTCCTTTTGTGCTCAAGTTAATGCCTGATGAGAAGCCTCATCTTGTGGTTCTACAAAGCCATTTTCTACCAAATCCCAAACATCTTATGAGCAAAATAATGTTCTCATTTTAATTGCCCAAAAATCATAATTCTTACCATTGAAAATGGGAATTTGGGGCTGAGAAATGTTGTTGTTTGTTTCCATGTCTCAAGCTAAAAGACCACACCAAAAAATAGTGCTGTTGCACTTTCAATTTCTTCAATAGAAAACCGCATCTTCAATTTCTTCAAAAAAAAATTACTGGCTATGCTTCTCTATGCTTCCAACGACTGGCTCTTCACAAGCTTGAATCTCCTTTCCAAGCAGTTACACAAACCACTGCAACTTCCCAAGATTATTTCCTTGGGCTCTCACGCTGGGTCTTTCAACCAGCCTCTTCAGAGCATAGATCTCCTACTATCTGAGTCTTCTCCAGGCTGCAACACCTCCTTTTGATCTTCCACTAACCAAATAAGTACTTCTGCACTTCTTTTCTGATACCAATTTATAACGATTGAAAGATCAAGGCACTGGTCTCTTCTTTTATGAATCTTTTCCATCACTCTTCTCTATTTCATCCTTCTCCCAAGTCATTGTGTTCCTCTACTGCACTTTTTCTCTCTTAAAAACAATCTTTTCTTGCCTTCTGTTATTGCGTAGTAAACAAAAACAAAAGAAATTATCCTCCCTGGATCTTGTCTCCAACACTTTGATACTGTAGAGATAGAAAAAAAAACAAAAATTAATATGGACAAACCTTGCTACAGCAATATTTTATTGAATCTGCTTTTATTTAACCCCACTAGAACATTTTTCTCCATCAATGATTTTCAACCAATCCCTTTAGGTTAGATCAACTCCTGATAAATCCCAAATCTTGATTGTTCTTAATTTATTGATGGTACCTATAGTTAAAAGTATCCCAACAACATTAGTAGATCATCGAACTAATATATCCTCTAATCCTATAACTTCTAGTACTTAAAAATTATTAAAATGACTATTATGCCTCTACACATTCCATTTGGGACTCTCCCTTTGAGTTTGACAACACCATAGGTAAGATCCAAACAAAAGGTTGCTAAGTATTGAGGCTAATTACACCTCTGCCACCCTAACAACCTCCAATTGCACTTGCACATCCTTTTTAGGATCCCTTAACAATAATTCTATCAAACCTTCAAAAAATATTTTATTCTTCAAGGTCCTAAGACCTTTTTTCTCCAATGTGGACAAGTTTTTGGTGCCATAACATAGTCTTCTCTGCATGCAATTTTAACTCTATAAAATGAGCAACCTTAGGTACCCAAAAATAATGACCATCCATAAAAGTAGTGATTACCTCTTTATCCAAAGAAGTAATATCAGATTTATTCTTCATACAAGAACTATTGCACTCAACCATACATGCATAACATTTGTGCAAAGTGCCAGTCCTAACACTTTTATCTATCACCATAACACATCTTACCATCTCACAACCTACTTTAGAAAAAGACAACCTGCACACCTGCATCTATTAGATTGCTCACAAATAATAAGTTACAATCTAGTCCATGGTTAAATAACACAACATCAAACCATTTAATCCTTCCATATGGAATTCTAATTTTTACTCTACCATGACCAACAATGGTTAGATAAGAATCATCACCTAATTACACCTTGCCTCCATCAAATACTTCATAATTAGAAAACTAATTTTAGTTAGAGGTCATAGGAAAATATGTACCTGAATCAATTAATTGTGCATCATTACCTACATTGTTTTCCAAGGTTTTAATTAATACATCACCATCTTCCTTCTCAGATTCAAAATCAAAATCATGTTTCTTCTTTTTCTTCTTTTCTTCTTTACAATCTTTTTAAAAGCAACCAAGTTTGCCACAATTCTAGCATTTCATCTTAGACTTTTTAGGATATTTGAATCTCCCCTTAGAATTGGATGTAGACATCTCATGCTTCTTGTTATTCTTGCATTTTTATTTACATCTTACTCAAACATTCAAGTCCTCTTCGACACTGATAGAAACATTCCTTCTCATTTATGTAGAATGTAAAGAACCTACAACATCCTCAACTTTAAAAGTTATAAAAGTATTTCATATATCCATAAAAAGATAATCCCATGAGTCAAGCAAAGAACAAAGTGAAATTTAATATCTCTCTTTCTCATTAATTTTTACACCAACTGACACTAATTGAGCTATTAACATATTAAATGCTTCTAGGTGGTCTAGATTTTGTCCACTTTCTTCCATTCTCAAATAATATATATTATTTATCAACAAATTTTTATTAACTAAATATTTAAATTTGTAGATATCACAAACTTTCTTCTATGACTTCTTTGTTATGGAATCTTTATGGAAATTAATTAGAACAGAGTCAGCTAGGCATAATCTGATGAGAACTTTGGCTTTCTAGTCCATCAGATCATACTAGGATTCTTGAATTAGATCTATATGTTTATGAACACTTTCATCAATAACATTCCATAGATCTCGATCAATCAATAGATATTGCATATTCACCTTCCATATCTTAAAATTAATGCCAAAAAAATTTAATCTCTATTCTCCCAGATGTGATGGCCATCTAAAAATTTCATACAATAAAGATTTCTAAATATCTTCTACACAAGTTCCCATTAAAAACCAAATTAGCTCAAAAAACCCAACAATCCACAATTAGAACAAAAACTAGCCATGCTCTAATACCACTTGTAAGAAAGCTATGGTTGTGGAAACAACAACCTACACTAAACTTTGAGAGGATAATATGAAAAATTGATTCAAATTGATACAAGAATAATATAGAAACATGTTAAAACTAAAATAAATAATATTCCATAACATAATGATTACATGGAGAAAACTCCTTTGGGATAAAAACACCACTCCAATGTAGCTCAATATATTACTAAAAATCAACAATGATTACATATACTTATAGAGTAAGCCTTCATAGGAGCTTCACCAACATATAGTTAGGAGAAATCTAGTTACATTCCAGTTGAGCTTTGGTACCTAAAAAACACATTAAAAACTTCTCCACAAGCCTTCAACTTATAGACTTCTTTCAACCTGGAAACCATTTATGGTTTTAAAACTATGTTAAACCTCTCATATTGGTGTGGCAACCAACATAGGTAAGATTCTAGTCTAAAATTAGGTTTCCATGTCCAAAGTAAGTTTACCTATTTTTGACCCTTATAGTTGTCATAAAATATGTCATAATATCCTTAAAAATAGACTTTACATAATAAACAACTAAATGGGCCTCTTTTAACAACTAATAAACCAATTTTCAAGGCATCGATGTGTGGTAGACATGTCAAATAAAAAACCCTCACCCCATTTTGAAGGAGAAAAAATAATTAATAATTTAAATGTCAAATAATTATGGGAAAATGTTAAATAAAAAATTAAAAAAATTAGGAATTGTCAAAGTTGAGACACCTTAATTCTCAACAAAAATAAACCCAAAGTTTAGCAAAATAGATCCCATCAAATCACTCTCCAAGTTATGTATAAAATAGGCAATAGAATTTCTAAGAAAACATGCAATAAATATGATGATGTTGATAAATTAACAGAGGATTTTATAGGAAAATTTCACCATTAATTGGAGATGGAAAGGTTGCGATCACTAGAGTGATAAAAATAAATGCTTGAAAGAGGAACTTGACAGTGGTAGAAATGTACTATACAATATTCTTTATATAAAAAACTACATTCCAGTTTTATTTGATTTAAAATATATTTATTATGTTTCCTTTCATTGTTTTAATTGTGTAGTTTATTTGAGTGGTGGGAGTGTAGGTGAGGAGGCTTTAAAATTTCAACATCTACGAGAGATCCTCAATTAGTTGGGGAGTGTTACCTATACTATGAGGCATATTTTACCTAACCAACACTTGCATTTCACTCCTATATCATCACCTTGACATCAAAAAAGTCATTCCAATAATCTTCCCTATCTTCCCTTCCTCCTCAGTGGAAGGAATGGAGTCTGTCACTACAGAGAAAGAATGTTATTGGCCCATCTTGTTAGATTTCACCTATGCAAGGTGGTGAGCCAATGGGATGTTATGTGTTGTTTCCTCATGGTTAGGTAATCATAGTTTCCTTAACTCTTTTCAATACTACTTATAATTGGTGAGTTCCACCTAATCCCCATTTATCCAAGCCCTCTTCTTGGATTACTCAACCCCCTAAAGATGATCCACCTCTACCTTTATCTAGTTTTATTCCTTTTTTTTACTTTTTTCACTTATATTTTGATTTAATACTTTGATTTTGCTTCAATGCTACCATGTTTAATTAACATTTTAGTTTTAATATTTTTTATTGTATTTATTTACTGACCTAGATATTAGAGCATGTATACCGATTACCTTTTGTTGTAAAGATAAAACACTAATCTATGCTAATTTTCATACAGTTTTTTTATTCAAGGGAAATACCACATATAAGAAAATATATTCTCAAGCATATTATCCATTCTTGTCCTCATGATTCTTAGAAAACAAGCAATAAAATTTATGACATAATACGTAATAAATATGATGATGTTGATAAATCAACAAAAGATACTACAATCAAATTACACTATTATTTGGAGATGGAAAGACTGATATCATTGGAGCACCAAAAAGACATGCTTGAAATAGGAATTTGATGGCAATGCCAATATATTCTATACAATATTCATTTTTTTAAATAATAGAAGAATGGTTTTTTTTATTATTTCAATCTTTCCAATTGGTCTCTACTTGTACTAAATTATTTATAGAATATAAAAGTATTCAATAAAATCAGCCCTCTCTTTATATATTTGATTTAAATTTTGTTTATTATATTTCATTTCATGTTTTTTCAAGTAAATAAGTCATGTATTTGGGTGATTGGAGTAGTCTTTAGTAATAAATAGATTATTATCCACCAATCACCACAATGGACACAAATGAAAAAAATAAATATTACTTACATGACATAACTTAGATGATCATGAAGATAGCCACCAAGTAGTATTTATTAGCTACTTCCCTAAAGGTGTAAATTATATCAAAAAGGATGTAATTTTCTATTTTGGTGAAATTGAGTTTTCTAAAGTGAAAGAGTTTAAATTTACAATCCTATCACAGAGAAAACCTATGACCAATAACCCTATCTCACATTTTTGTATGAAATGTTGGAAATAATAATCAAATATTTATGGTGGAGGTGTCGATGGAAAATGATGATGTGTGTTCCTTCATATGACAAGGCAATGAGTTGTGTAGGGAAGAAACCATTTTTTCACAAAGAGCTTGAGTAATGATGAAGTGGTGTGGAAGGGGAAGGCCATAAAGGACATGAAAATGATGAAATATTTTTAGGTAAGTTGGGTGGTGTTAGTGAGAGGTAAGGACATGTTATTTTAGGGGATGGAATAAAAGAAGTTTGGGAAGGTACACATGCAAAGTTTAGTGACATGTCACATATGTGAATTCAGTCTATAACTTACACTAAATTATTTCAATTACTGTATACATGATTGAAACAAGTGCCATCTCAATGAACACATGAGTTAGATATCCAACAACTCCTCTAAAAACATTAAAAAACTTGCAACCCAAGTCCATTTATATGAATTTAAAACTAATTCGACCAAAACTTTGACTACTTTAACTATATAAAACCAAATTAGATGACTCTAAAACAAAATTGATGAAAAATGAAAATGGTTCCTCAATGAAAGGTACCTCACATATAATATAATTGTCTAATTCAAGATTTAAAATAGATGTAGATATAGATTTTTCCATTCTTATTCTCAACAACACTAGTAATAACTATTTTATTCATAATATTAATACTCATTTCTCTTTATTTAATGAATGGAGGAAATATTAAACTATTTCTAGTTCAAAGCTTCCACAAAAATGTTTTTGTTTCCCAATACATGATTTAAATAGTTATCATCTCAATGAAAATAAGTGTCAGATAATAAACGACTCTTATAAAAATTCAAAAAATGCTTCACATGTCCATTTAGATGAGTCTAAAACTAATCGGATAAAAATTATGACTACTTTAACTATATAAAACCAAATTATATGACTCTACAGCCAATTTGACATAAAACGGAAAGGCTTCCTTAATTGAAGACACATCCTATATAATCTTATCAATTGAGGCAAGATACCATATGCAAATATATATGGATACATATATTTCCAAGATTTTTTCATTCTCATTCTTCACTAGTAGTGAAACCATTATATTTTTAATTATAGTGCTTATTTCTATTTTAAAAAATAATGGTTTTCATCTTCTCTAGAACTTTTATAATAGAATTGTTGTTATCCACATTGTTGGATTGCATGTCTTAAGCTTGCATAAGGTGGTAACACTAGATAAACATGAACATCATCAATGTGCCAAAACTCTATCCATGGAAATAATATTTAGAAGCTTTAAAACAATGAAACTTACATATATTTTATTATTAAAACTAATTTTCTTCTTTGTTGTTACATTTAGAGTGCTGAATTTAAATGAGTAGAGTCCCTTTGTTTATAGGCATTATATAAAACTAGCTAGGATTGATGTTGGTGCAGTTAGGTAGCGTAGATTTACAAATGAAGTTATGAAAGATATAACATGATCCAAATTGATTTGAATTTTATAACTATGGAGTCCAAAGTCTTGTCTCTACACTAGAGATTATGTTCTCTATATTTGTAGAAGGTTGGAGTTGGTTGAATATAAACTATTATTTTTTATATTTTTAGAGAAGCCTCTAAATATATGACACTTATTTTCATTGAGATGGCACTTATTTTAATCATGTATTGGGTAACTAAAATTATTTGGTGAAAGCTTGGTCATGGAAGTAGTTTTGTCTTTCCTCCATTCATTTAATAAAGAGAAATGAACAATATTGTTACAAATACCATCGTTGTTGTTAGTGTTACATAGAATGAAAATGGAAAAACTTAGAAATATTTGTATTAATATCTATTTGCATATGGAATCATGTGTCGATCAATTATATTATACAAGAGGCATATTTCATTGTGAAAACCTTTCCATTTTTCATTAATTTAGTTTTAGAGTCATCTAATTTGAGTTTATATAGTCTTTGAATAGAGACTATGTTCTGTATATTTATAAAAGGATGGAATTAGGTGAATATAAATAATATATTAAAATTAAATATGTTTATAATATTATTAGTCCCTATCAAGGTCAAAATTATTGGTTTTACAATTTAGTTAGTCATTTTTTCTTTAGTTAATCATGTTTTTTTAAGTGTAAATGGTTTTAATAATTTCAAAATTTTCCAATATTCTTTCCCAAAAATAATAGAATATTCTCATTTTTTTTTTTGATTGAGAAGTGTCTATTTATTAATATAAAATAAGATATGGTACAATGCTAATCATACAAAAAATGGGTGGAAAAAGTCACACCCCACAAGTAAATCCACATCGAGGGTTTAAAAATCCCTCAAGAAAAGTCATAAAAAGTGGTCACAAAGTGACTACACAAAAAAAAGATACATCACATCACTTGCCAGTAAAAAAAAGAAACCAAAGTACAAATATCATTAAAGAGAACATTTATGCAACACTGATAAATATGGATGTTGGGGAAGGTAGAGGAGACCGTGGACTCAGAGGCTTATCACCCCATCCTCCCATATTCTTAGGGGTTTTATTTAAGAATATTCATATAATAATATCATAAACACTTAATACCCTCAGAGTTCATGCCACTTTTAATTATTACATTCATTTTTTATTATAAAAATTTATTATGAATAATTAAATCGAAGACCTTATATTGAGAGGTGAAGCCCTTAGATTCATCTCACATAAGACAAGCCAAAAGAAAATGCCTTATCACCTATTATTTGGTTGGCATGTTCCCACCTATTAGGTTTGGTTTATGGCTGTTGTTTTCTTTACAAAATTAGTGATGACATACCATACACTCGTATTAGGCATTGTCATCCCTCAAAATAAACTTTTCAAGAACACAATGGGCTCCTGACGATGACACAGAAGATGCACACACCTCCACTCTTAATTCCTCGCATGTCAGGTCACCTATAAAATTTCCATTACAATAAATAAGATTTTGAAATCCCCATCCATCTTCAATTTTTAATAAAATTGAAGTTGGTACACACAAATATACTTGATATGCTTTGGAGGCTTATAACTAACATAACAACAACACATGTGAGCTTAATTAACATGGATGTAGTCATCGTTTATGAATACTCTTTTTCTTTCTTTAGGTAGATTTTGTATATTTTTCTAACATAAAAGAAAAAATTGGAAGAAATTGTGTAAATTGATGTATGCCTATTGTGAATCTTGTAATAATTCTACAAGATGTTTCTTTTGTTTATATAAGAATATTTTTTATTTTTATTATACAAACCGTATCTTGACCCCTTAAATGGCTTTTTGTGCATAAGTATGGTATTTATAAAATTCCCCCGCTCACACGTTGGCCTCTCAAGGATGGACTCGTGCATAATTTCTAAGAAATCCTTGCCAATGTTTTTTCTACGTCTCCAACATTAACATGAATTCCAGAAGTCTCTTATGAAACCTACCTCTCAATTTTTTTTATTGTCTAAATTTTTTAATAGGATATTCTTCTCTAACACAAAAATATTTTGATTAAAATATTTTTCAGATTTTCAAAATTATACATAAGTCAAAGGCAGCATTAAACTAATAAATAAATTTCCATTTAAAAGTAGAATTTACTAGCAGTTACCCCAAAGGTAAAAGGTTATGTTGGAAGGATATAATTTTTTTTTTAGTAAAGTAGAATCTTATAAGTGAAAGAGTGTAAATATGTAAGAGCAATGCACATGAAACCAATAATCACTAGAATCATTTCACATTTTGTGCATCAAGCTTTGAGTAATAATAATTTGATAATTCTAATAGATGTGATGGTAGAAAAGGAGGTAGTGTGTTACTTCATACAACGTGACAATGAGTTATGCATCGATGAGATATCATGTTTCACTATGAGTTTGTGCAATAAAAAAATGGTAGACAAGGGCAAGACCATACAGTACATGAAAGTGGTGAAATAATTCAAGGTGAGATAAAACTACCATATACAAATAGATATGTATATAAATATTTCTAATATTTTTCCATTATCTCTCTCAATAATACCAACAACAATGATTATATTTGTAATAGTAGTAAACATTTCTCTTTATTCGGTAAATGAAGGAGAGATAAAACTACTATTAAAAGTACAAGTGCTACCAATTTAAAGTTGTGTGATAGAACTGAGTTCAAAATCCCTATCAAGTTTTACATACTCTCTCCCAACACTAAAATGATATATATATATATATGTGTGTGTGTGTGTGTGTGTGTGTGTGTGTGAATTTAATAATACAATATATTACAAATAGGAGTTATATTATATTTAATAAGCATTTATATATAAATACCATTATATATTTTATTAAATAATATCTATTATAATATATGATTAGATATTCATTAAAATATTTGTTACTAATATATGTATATAATGGTTTATAGTATTTTTTATATTATATGTATTATTCATATTGATTTAAATAAGCTATAAATACTAATAAAAATGACACTTATATGTTGTTGAATCAAGGATCAAAACATTATTTTATCTTTTATTAAGTGTTATTACGCCCCATGATAAGGACATATCATCAAAATTAAGTGATGACTTTGAGGTAGAAAATGAAGACTGTACATTAATATCTAGTTGTTAAACAATAATTCTTTGCTAGCATATTGAAAATATTGTCAACTATAGTTGGACTACTAAACATGTCCTATAGTAAGTTGTACAAGTCAGTAGAAGATGGAACACATGAATACCTAATGAGCCACAAAGATATAAATAAATAAAACTTTTGGAAGTGGTAAAAGGGGTCACCAAACTCTTAAGACTAAACTGAGGCAAGATAATCCCACAGGGTTTTATCTTTAAGAATACCAGAACACAAAAAGCATAAGGATGGCATGTTGTTTCTACCCCATTGGAGGAGAGTTTCTTCATAGTAGTAGTGGAAGATTCCATGTGTTTCACTCATAAGATCCTCGTTTACCCTTAACAATTTTTAAAATGACCAATCAAAGATGTTTCAACCTTGCACGTTACATTGTAAGGAAATTACGTAGATGATTCGGTGACCTCACTTGAAATTCATGACCATCAACCTCATCCCACATTTTGTGTACACAATGGTAAGCAAAAATAATAATATATTTCAAGTGGAAGTGATGGTATAGAATGAGATTGTATATTCCTTTATATGATGTTGAAATGAGTTATGCAGGGAGGATATGTTTTGTTTCACGAAGAGCTTGAACAAAGGCAAAGTGGTGGGAAAGGGCTAGGCAATACAAAATATGCATGTGGTGAAATATTTCAAGGTAAGTTGGGTGGTGATGGTGAGAGGCAATGACATGGTGTGTCATGTGATATCGTGCACCACAAAGCCCAAATGATACACTAGGCCTGGATTTAACGTTATTGTTGGATTTACATGACTTGAACAAATTGTAAAGGGGTATGTAGCTTGCAAGGTGGAAACATATTTAATTAGTTATTTTATATTATCGAGGGGACGAGGATGTCATGATTACTAATTTGATTACAACATGTCTCCACGTCTTATAAGTAGCTTGAATCCACATTACAATGATGCTTATGTGGGGACAAGACTTTGAGGTACCAAATTATATCTTGTAGCTTATGTTCATCCACACTGTAAATATATTAACATCTGGAGCAATTAAATTAGGCTTAACAACATATGGAAACACCAAACTCGAATCCCATGTATTCTTATAATATTTTTGGTCACTCAATAAAGCAACAATTGACACTGGAGACATTGACCGCCAAGACTTAATATTTATTGCTCATCAAGAGTATGTTCAATAAATGATATGAATATCACTCTTTTCTTCAAAAATCAAAAGAAAAAAATTAACAGAATTACATTTTTCACACCATTCATAAGAACTCTAACTTTGTAATTATTGCTATATACAATAAAAAGATATATATATATATATATATATATATATATATATATATATATATATATATATATATATATATATATATATATATATATATAGTTACATATAATGTATTTTATAGTTTCAGCATTTTCATCATTAATAAATTATATAAAAACTGATACATAATATTAAAATATATATTATATAATCTAATATTTATATAAATTATAAAATATATATAATAATAAATTTTCAATAGATATAAAAATTATAATAAATATTATATAATATTTCTACAAAATAATTTTAAAAAAAAATGATAATTGAATTATAAACTTAAACCTAAAAATATACAAAATAATGAAAAACAAATATAAACCTTAATCCATTTTTTTATACAATCTCATCTCCTCTAAACTAATGCAAACCACTGTAGGATATTCAACGCCAATATCTGCAGCTCTCAGAAATCCATCCGTTTCAATCCGCATTTTCTACAAATGTAAACCAATTTTTTGCATTTTCTCATTCTACCAAACCATATTTGCTACACATTCTAATTTTTCAAATGGTTTCTCAATCCAAAAGAAACTGACATTTTAACCTCTCCCGACCTTATGAAAACAGAAATAGCCTTTCAATGTATGCAGAAGTATGCCTGATGAAAGGGCATCTGACATCAAAATTCTTAGATAAGACTATTCAACCATGCTTGTTTTTAAGACTATTTCTCTATTCAACATTGCCCAATAAAATCCAGAGACAATACATATTAAACGGTAGATACCTTAAATACACTGTTTCTGTTGTTTTGTTTTGTTTTGTTTGTTTGTTTTTTTTTTTTTTAATTTGAAACGAAAAATCTTACAATTTTTTTAAACATTTAGTACAAATTTTGATAGCCCGTATAACCACATTTCATATGTTGAATAAATTTACTTTGAATGGATAGCATGTCGTAAAAATACAATGCCCAATGTCAGTACAAGTTTTATTTTTCTTATTTCATATTTTATATTTTTAAATTATATAAATTGTTTACTAAGTGGATATTTAATGTTCATTACATTATTATCAACTTTATAATAATAATAATATATTGTACAAGTTCAAACATTATCTTTTCAAACTATCCAAAAAAATTAATAAATAGATTCACTACATTTTCTTAATATATAGAAGTTGTTGCAATGAATAAATAATTCATATTCGACACCATCACTTTGACCTAAGCCACATGTATTTTATAGACATCAAACTTAATAAATATGGAGTATACTCTCTAATGTGTCTATGTATAAAGAAAAACTAATTTGATATTTTATTATTAAACAAGTCTCAAAACTTTTATTGAAATAATTTCAATTAACGAATGTAATACCACCTTAAACACTTCTATATAATTACATATAAAAAAATATGGTAGGGACTAACCACTACATGACTGTTGTTGTATATAATATTAATTTTTAATTATATAATTAATAATATATAAATATAATATATAATAAATATTAATATAATTAAATATAATTTAAGTTTATATAATTCTTAAATCATAGAAAGAAGGGTTTGGGTGAATATAAATATTATATTTAATATATTTATATGTTTATTATATTTAATTATATTTATATAGCCGGAGACTTATACAATGGACAAGGTCTTGTAGATTCATCTCACAAAGAGACAAAACAAAAATAGCCTGGTTGTGAATAGTGGTAGTTTGAGGGAAGTGGTAGTGTAGAGCGGTTTGGTAGTGCATGATGCCATTTATGTCGGCTAGTAGTTAAGATTTCATCAACCATGTTGTTGTTTTATCAAATTGCCCATCAAAAATCAAGGATTTTGCCTCTTTATAGATGTTTTGCAAGGGAAATCTGCTATATGGATAAATATTATGTGACATTAAGCCCCTAAACTTTCCATCCTCCTCAAAACCACCAAACATACTGGTAAGATGATTATTATTAATACTATTACTACTAACCCCTCCAATGACCATGAAAGGTGGATGATCCTCCGTGTTGCAAAACTGATATTTCTAAAGTAGCGAAGCATAAGAAGGTGCTAATTGAGCCATAGTTTTGACACTTAAAATTCTTCTTTGTGATTCAAACAAGTAACCTATTGAAAACCAAACATATTTCTATTGGATGAACATGCAGACAACTATTTAGACAAAGTTCTATTCTTTACTTTTCTTTAACTCAGCCCAAGTGCAACACCTCCACCATTCTTTTTATCTCAACTATTTCAACTCAAGTGGAACTACATTCCATTTCAGTCAAAGATTTTAATGGACTCATAAAGCCCCTCTGCGATTTCAACAGACTCAAAATATGTATTTATCTCCATGTCTGGACATTGTGTGTGTGTGTGTGTGTGTGTGTACTTTGGTCATGTTTCTTTCTGGGAGTGTGAGTTGCTTCACATCTTTTTCCTACATTTAACAATTATATTGTGAAAGCGACTTTCTTTGATTCCATCATGCATTTCATTATACATTTCCCAACGCATATTTGATTTTATGTTATTATGAAATGATGGGAAGGAATTAAATGGTAGGGTTAAAATTCTTAAAAGGGGCGATAGACAATAACATTTACTATTATTTTGATAAGTCATGGATGGTCTCTTTCATCCTTTCAATTGATTATTGTGGGTTGTTTGGTTGGGATCTTCATAATCATTTTTGGTCTTTGTTTATTGATCTAATCAATCTTCTATTAACCTTTAGTTAGGATACATTGGAATTTTTGGAGGATTTTCTTATTTTAGAATTAAAATTTTTCTAATTGTTATGACTGTTAATTCTTGTTACATAGACTTACACAATTTGAATGTTTATTTATTTTAGAATGTAAATAATTAATAAGTTTATCTTTGTAGTAGTTTTGATTATCCAACTAACAATGATGAAGTTGGCGTTGGGTCAGGCAAAAAAAATCAACAAATATTGTATGAACAACTCAATAATTGTAAGGTCATTACCATTCATACTATTTATACATTATATAAGATAATATTTATATATATTTGATATATTATCTATTAATACATACTAGATATAATCGCAAAACAAAAATATACAATTCCTCTAGCTTTCTTTGCACCTTCGAGATAATTGCTAGTATAATATGCTAGTAAAGGGGGAATGAGATGAAATTCCACATTCAAAAATACCTTTTTAATCCTTTTCCAATTTGTTGTGTTGTTTTTATTATTATTTTTTTGGCGAGGTAGGGTAAAAGGGGAATGAGATGAAAATCATCATGGATGACTTCATGTTGACCAAGGTCAATTCTATCCATTTGTACGTGCTTCTTTGTCCCTAGATTCAAAAATATTTAAAACATTTGGATGTTTGAATCATCTTCATTGTAATTGAGTTATGGGATCAACCAAATAATTGATCTATGATATCAATTTTGGTTGGTATTCCCCTCCCCTTTTTTGGGTTACTCTATTATATTTTTTAGATATTGATATAAAGAGACTCTTTTCATATTATTTTTTAAATGAACATTTGGTTCCAGTTATTTTGTAGTTTGAGGGTTAGTTTGTAGTTTTTTTTTTCTTAGCATTTTCACATTGAGACAAATCAACATATTGTTCAAGTACATCATATTTGTCAAATTTATCTTTTAGAGATTAAAAATAAGGATCATTTTGTGTTTAGATATTATCCTATTATGAAATCTGGGATAATTATTTTGCCTCTTCCAAGATTCATATAACTCTCTCCAAACCTTCATGGTTTATGAAGATAAAAGAATGTTTAGCTTTCTTCCTTCCATAAATGTTTGATTTTTACCAACATTTTACTAGAGACTTTAGTTCTATAATAATATGCACTTAGAAAATTACTTATTTTTTCATCTTATTTCTTCTTCAAGATTACATAAAAAGTGGTTATGTTACATGGTTGTAGATATGATAATATCATGAAACATTCAAAAATATAATATGTTTTCATATTTTTTCAGTTGCATGTTTATTTTCATTTTTATTGTCATTAACATTACCATTACCATTACCATTACCATATTACCATTACTCTTTAAAAGTTAAATTTATAAGCAACAAGTCTATTTCAACCATCAAAATCTGAAAATTTAGTATTATTGCAATTATATTTCTTCTACTTCTCAAATTCTCAGGTTCATGATTTACCAATAGAGAGGACATAGCCATAAGAAGAGCTAGATGTCTATAGACTTTTAGGATTTCCCTTCCCATCTGTAACCCTACTAGTCTTTAGCATATTTAGGTAGGATAATTTTTTATTTATTGTTAATTTATTGTGTTGATTTGGGTTTGTACTCCTCCCTTGCAATGATTCTGCAAACCCTTTATTAAATGGCCACCACTACCATTTCTACATATTTAGATGCAAGGAATGTTGGTGAGAGTCACTGAAATAAGAATTAAAGTTTGTATGAAAGGTATATCATGAGGTACTAGTTCTAACCTAGACACTTATTTACCTAATATTTTACTTGATTTATAAAAGTTTGATAAAACTTGTAGTTATTTTGAAAACATTATTCTAGTTACTTCATGGGTAGAGTCCCACCTGAGAGCCAATTAAAATAGTGGGTCCAAAACCATTGGTAAGGTCATCATGTGAAACTAGAAGGAGTCTAAAACCTTACCAATAGATTTTTTTTGTTTTGATTTCTTAACCAAAAAAATTTTAAATCCATTGTCAGCCATGGCCCTTGGTTTATTTATAACATATTGGTTGATGTTTTTTTCTGACTTTACTCAAGACTTTTAGGTCTTTGAGAAATCTAAATTTAAGATCTTAGTCTGGAAATAATTTTTTGGATTACCTCTCTCCTTTTGGGGATTCATCAACCAACTAATTAAACCCCTAGGACAGTTCATCAACCATGAGCAAACTAAATTTTTTGCATCATGTCCTAAGATTAGGATTGCATTTAGATTGACATGGAAAAATACATTAGGGAGTCCATAGGTATTTAAGTGGGAAATAGTCAGTTTACACATTATTTACTTTATATATATTTGACAAACACTTGATTTAAGTGACAATCCTCATATCACATTATTTGAGAATCCCTTTAATGTTTCCCACTCCTATTCCTCATGAAAAAGGTGTGTCTGAGTCCAAACCCAAAAATGTGAATTGTAATGGTTGGACCATACTCACCAACAAGAGAAATAATCCAACCCATGGCAATATCAAACCCTATCCTATTGTGTACTACCCCATAGGTAATCCTACCTCTTTAGCTTCTATTGGAAAAATAAATACTCGTGTATTCATTAAGGTGTTACCTCCTATTTCTTGTTCACCTCAAGTGGTGGCCAAGTTTATTCCTTCACCACTTTTTTCTCCTCCAACTCCTTCCTCATAACCCTTTTTTGGGGTGAAAAATTCAAACACTAAGGCCAATATCATTACTCTAAACCATAATGTTGTTTTATGGTGTTCTCATAGTCCCTTGCCTTCCAAAAATGATGAGTATGTGCCAGATAAAAGACATCCTTTCCATATATATGAGTGTATGATGCAAAATTGTAATATTAATTAGTTTGCATCCCTTGAAGACCTTACAGAGAGAGATGACATGAATCTTGATGTTTCCCAATGTTAATCTACTCATGTAATGTTTCAGGTCTTGCTGATCTGGCACGTAAGAATACGGCTAGGAATAATTATTAAAAAAATCACATGAAAATTCTTTTCATCCATGAAGTCAAGATTTATGACTTCATTCTTTAGTCTATTTCTCGTACTATCTAGATTAATACTTTATGTCGAGCCACTTATCATGAACCGAGTTATGGAGGTGCCATCACTCTTTTGGCACCTAAACTTTCTCAAAATGTTATTTCTTGGGATTCTAATTTAACCTTTTAGGTTTTTACTATGAAAATCCTATGTTTAGATTAAAGGGTTGAGATGTCTAAATTAGTTAAATAAATATGCAATAATTAAGTAATGATTTTTTATATCATTTTACTTATTTTGACTTTCTAAAAATAGCATTAAATAGGTATAAATAAAAACTTATTTAAAAATTGACTCTTTTGGATGATTTGGGTTCTGAAAGTTGAGATTTTTGAGTGTTATCAATAGGATTCTAGTGTTCTTTTACTCGGTAGATAGTAGCAGCTAGTATGGACAATATAACCATGTTTATGTAGTGTCCTCTAGGTGGTGGTCATGTTCCCTTTGAAAGATTGTTCCTATTTTCTAGGAGTACCTATGCCTATGTTTGTAGAACCTGTTCTTGTGTGTACCAAACCTAGAGCACTTTGTTGTGCCTAGAAAACCTAATTTAGTATGAAAACCCTAATCCTCCTTGCAAGTATGGCATGAAAAATAATTTTGTGTTTGTTAGTAGGATGGAATGGACATCCTCAACACCTTATTGTGAAGAGAGTTGCCTACATACCATAATCCAAAAAAGGATCAAGCCTGATGTAGTTTTCCCACCTAGTTGCTTGATGCAAGTGTAAGTGAATGTTAGAATGAGAGTGGGATTAGATGCCTTAAATGTGATTGAGCTTTGGAATGTTTAAAATCTAGGCTTAAGGTTGTTGTAGATGGTAGTATGTAGAATCAGGGTAGAATATGGATCAAATACCTTGAATTTTCCTAACTTTCTCTTTAGTTTGAACAACTTTTGCATATATTTTCCATCTAGTGAATAAAGGTGAATTAAACTTGTATTTATAGGGTTGTATTTCTTGTGTGGATAATAAAATGTGCTTAGGATGACCTTAGTAAGGGAACACATTTGAAAAGGTATACATTGGGAAGAGTTAGGGCTAAAGATAGTAGTGCCCATTTGGGGACACTAGTGCCATGTAGCTGTAGTGTCCCAAATGTGGTGCTAATATCCTCTTTACAAACTATTGAGCAATTTGGATTGGGTTCTAAGAGTATAATATGAGGACTATATTTTGACTAATTTTTGGTGACTATGTTTTGCTAAATGATTAGAAAAATAAGTCTAAGGCTCTAGGATAGGTCTAGGTCTAAGCTAGGAATATGGTAATGCAAGTGACACTCTTAACATCTAATTACCATTTTTAGGTGATTACATTTGCTTCCCTTTATTTTAGTAATGTAGCAAAGAAAAATATATAGTATAAAAGAAAAAGAAGCGTACCTAGACTTACATTGGAAGTGAAGCTTGCATAACTTAGTTTGAGTATATGAATATAGGTTTGCATATGTGGAACATGATCCAAATCAATGTCCTATAATGAAACATGCAAAAAATATAATTTACTTAAGAGACAATCAAAATCAAAAGATTATGCTAAATTAATGTAACTAAGTAAAGCTGAGTAAAGAGAGAAGAAAGGAATGAAGACACCTCATTAGGTATGCAAAAAAATACATGAACCTAGTGGCAACCTATGTGTGTGTGTATAATGATCATATCGTTCAATATCTTGGATTGATTGATGGCTTGCTCAATACTCATATGGATGGCTCAAGTACTCAATATAGTTTTGACTCCATCATTGCCCACCCCTGCTCGGTAGATCCTGATCTGTGAATAGTTTGGATAAGACTGTAAGTGTGTCTAACCCTCTCATGTAGGTGATTCAAGAACTCATGTCAATTAGGACTTCATAATTTCACACCTATGTGAATTAGATGAATCTGTAAATGAACTACGTAAAGTGATGAAAGTATCAACTCTATAAATATAATTATGTATTCATCTCCATGACCACTCGAGTATATTAGGTAGCTCTAGGCAACTCATGAATGCCAACCATTATAGATGGAGTAAGGCATGAATTTAGTGACAACCTAGAATGTGATATAAAGTGTATATAACATAGATAATGACATAGAGTTTTCCATTCCATCTAATCAACCTCTATGTAGCTGAGTGTATGGAAACTAATGTGCTACACACATACCCCCAATCTAGTATATGAGTATATTGAGTTTGAATTGAGTATGTAATACTTAAATTTGTGTAATTGAAATGAATGTGAGAGTGATCATGTCATTCATGATGCCCTTGAATGTGAGAAAATAGTATGAATTTGAGCTGAAATGAATAGATTTGAGTTACATCTAAACATAACTATCAAACTTGTGACCGTATCTATGCAAATCTATATTGTACCTAGTATACTGGTATGTATGATCTATATTGTCTTGAATCTATGTATACTAGACATTATCACCCTATGGTGGTAGTTTCCTAATTTAGGTGCTAATGACTGCCTAGTTTGATTTCTGAGTGGTCTGGACTAAATTCAGAGTCTTTGTTTTGTTATGTGGCTGACCTAAGTTTGACGTATGAAATAGAGCGTATGTAATAAAATTTATTTGTGAATATCAAAGTAGGAGCTTGATCTCTGTGACAAATCCTATGAATTCCCCCTCTTTTGAGGGTAATTATGAAATCTATGTAATAAATTCCTTCTAAATAAGTAGCTCTACAAAATGTGTTAGCTAAAGCATGTGCATGATATTCCAATATAATGTACAAACATAACATCAAAATGTAAATATATTTGAGAAAAAAAAGGTGATATAAGATGTATGTTGTAATATATCATTATACAAGGGTGTCAAGATAGATGTAATAAATGTTTAATAATAAATCTAAGTAACTACCTGGGGGGATGGGGCATGATGTCCATCACGGTTCCCAAGTAGGAAGGGTAATTGCATGAGGTCCCTCATGGCATCAAAAATTGGTGTGTGTGTGTGTGTGTAACAAGCAAATACAAGTGTGATGGTGTAAAAACATACAAGGAAGTAAACATACAAACAAATGAGGCATGTAAAAGGTAAGCCAAGGGGATACAATATAAGGGACACAGACATACGTCACTAAATATAAGATAGAAGACAATCAAGAACACATTTAAATATCCACATACGCAAGACATAAATAATTTGGTGTAGAGCCACATAGAAGGACATGTTCAAATGTTTGCATATAGAAGCATGAAAATCACATGCAAG
Organism: Torreya grandis; assembly: GCA_037957365.1. Lineage (NCBI taxonomy): Eukaryota > Viridiplantae > Streptophyta > Pinopsida > Cupressales > Taxaceae > Torreya > Torreya grandis. The sequence continues at coordinate 944,108 of JARHVA010003287.1, forward strand.
GGACATTGGCATATGTCTAAGGTATACAAATAGATAAATGGCATATAGACAAATAATAATGGCATATTCAAATGCCATCAAAGATGGAAGAAGTATATGAACACAATCAAATCTAATCTAGGAAAACTAGAAATGAAATCATGTATAACTGTGTAGTACAAATCTATGTAGATGCTAGGATGCATATATATTGAGTCTAACTAGTGATACTTAGAAAAAGAATCTGAGAAATGAGGAGAAATGATCAATATCAAGATAAATCAATGTGTAACTAGAATGTATAGTATGTAAAGATAAAACCTAGTTATAGCAACTATGTATGAGATGCCCCCAAATGGGTGGATGTATCAAATGTATAAACTTGGATCAGTATAAATGGCCCTAATGGGTAGATGAAAGATGGTTAGAATCAGTGAAGTGGACCAAAGTCCTATCTGGAATCTTCAAGTACTCTATAAGAATAAGTGAAGTATATGTGTGTGATAAAACCAAATATACTAAGAGAGATATCAATATGCAATATCTAGTAGGTAGTAGAAATGCAAACATAGCAAATCATACAATCTATAAATTTTTGTGTTTTTTAATTATTTGAATGTTTTTATATTTTAACATATTACATTATTTTTATGTTTTATCAGTATAAGCTATGTAAAATTAAATGAAAATAAACTATGTACAAGAAGTGAGAGAGAGAGAAAGAAGTATGTACAAGGGTAGGAACCAGACTAACCATTGGGTCTCATGGGAGACTCACCATCACCATGACCTAGATAAAAGAGGGGAACTATGATCATGCATGCAGTGTGAAAGGGAAAATATGATCCCATGATTTGTTGTGATGTATAATATAAGTTTGAAGCCACCTGAGCAGCGATGCTATGATGATATGGCACTGACTATGATGCCCTATGAATTTTAGGGGTCTTAGGGACTCATATGGTAAAATAAGAAGTTATAGGTGATGTAGTTGTGCTATTTTGAGAACCCATAAAACCCAATATAACTAATCTCAATGTAAATAGAGTAGAGAAAGGACCTCTAGAATCTATGACATATCTCTGATGCAATCATCTCTCTAGTAATGGTCTATGTGGGAGAGTATGTGTACATGTAGATATCATATAAATAGACCTAGCCGAATCTAAGGAATCTATTAAATAATATGATGTATCCATAGAGCTATACTCTCTAATTTAACTGATAATCATGTAATATCTAGAAATGTTATGACTATAATTAGTGTTAGTGTTGGAACTATAGCTGGAAACTGTGCTAGAACTACCTATGGGATGGGAAGAGAATACTCATATGGGATACCCTCAATATTAACCACCTTGTTAGTATGTATATACTTTAGGAATCGATGTAATTTATATGGGTCAGCTCAGAGCTATTATAAGAATGGCCTTCCCAATAATATATCAAATACACCTACACTAGGTATTAGTAGGAATCGAGTGGCTATGTGTGTTGGTCCAACCTATAATGGAAGCATAATCTCCCCAATGGAACTATGAACATGGACACTAAAACCACTTATGAATATATCTATGGGTAATATATCTCTCTTTATGTAGCCTAAGTGTTGTAAGAGGGTTAAGGTGCACATGCTTATGTTTCACCCATTGTCAACCATAACACTGTGAATAGGATGGTGGTCTATATATTCTCATATGAATAATGCATGTAAATATGAGTCATCATCCATAATCACCTTCTCTAAAAATGTGATATGTGGTATATGTGGCACTGTAGTGTGTTATATGCCTATAATGTTATTCGTGGATGTGGATCCTCTATAATTATGTGATAAGAATCTGGTGGTGGATACACCTGGTATGTATAGTGAGCACCTGATGTACCCATACCTTATTAGCTATATGCTTTGGGAAAGGATCTAAAAATATCTTAAGTTCCTTTGCCTCTGTTTGTTATTATTTCAGTGCCTCTATGGGTATGCCCACATCAATAATGTTAGCCTCAATGAGATCTTGTATCTTGTGCTTGAGGTTAATGCATATGTTTGTCATGTGGTCTGATCTCCTATGATACTCATAGAATGGATTTGAATCATAACTCTTTGGAAGAGGCCATGTCATATCAACCTATTTAATGGGAGGGAAAAATATGACATTGCATTCCAATAGTTGCTATAGAACTTGTGATGGTGACTCTAGAAGATTAGAAAATAATCTACACTAAGGATTGGATAAAACCAATCTAGGAGAAGGATTTGAATTTACATTGACTGTGGCCTCTTGATCACTTTTGCTTTCTATGGCCCTTACCTTTTAGGGAGATTTTTTATACTCTTAATAATGGATTTTGATCCATTTATGTACTTGATTTTGCCCATTACTAAGAACTTAACCTCTCTTTCCTTAAATGTGTGTAACATATTTGTAAATGTGGGAAAATTATTGAATAAGATAGCTTTGTGCAATGTTGGTAATTAAATCTATTTAAATATATCCTAAAGCTCTTTGTCTACCATGGGGCTAGTTAATTTGGATAATTTTTTCTTATACTATAAGACATAATCAATGATAGCCTCATTTGACTTTTAATTTAGTTGTTCCACATGTGCACTTGATATCTTATCACTGATGTTGATATAGAAGTGTGCTAGGAACATATCAGCTAAAGGATTGAATGTCATGATATATTGATTTGGCAAATCATAGAACCACTGTAGAGCATAATCTTTGAGACTGTGTAGAAATAGCTTCATAAGAATCCAATCATTGGACACATAGTCCAAGCATGCTATGTGAAAGGCTCTAAGGTGATGCTCTAGATCACCTTTGCCATCATATAATATGAGCTTGGGTGTCATGACAACAGATGGTAGAGTTCTCACTATGTGATGTGATAAAGGTGTATGCAAGAGAATGTTGGAATCCAAGGCATATGATGTCCTAGTTACTCCCTTCTCAAGATGTAGAACCTTAGATTATAGATTGGGAACCTCTTGCATAATGGATTGTATATCTAAAGTAGAAGATCTATCCATAAGTGGTGTAGCTATCACTAATGGTTGAATAATAATATTGGCTTGTGTTATCTAAGTTGGTTGAGTGGGCCCCACTGAAGGTGTAACAACATTATTAAATAGAGGCGATGAATATTGACCATTATTTATCTTATTCTTGATTTTTAATATGGCCTATAAAATTTATGCCTGATGAAGGGGTTGTTCCTAAATTCTATCTCTGAATCCTTGTAATACCTCATCTTTGTTCATAATTATATCATTATCATTAAGTGGAGGTAGTGTGTCTTGATCCTCAATGTGGACCTTATCTTTCTCTTGGTTATATTTTTTATCTTTAGATGCATTGTCATTGAATTCCACATTATCAGGGTGTGAAGGATTCATATAAAAAGTTTTAATAGGTTCCTTGTCCTTATTATACGTTCGGATAGCAGGAATCTAAATATAATCTATATGATTACTACCTAGTCTAGCACTTCTTCTTAATAAGAGAGAGATTTTTTAGATGGCATATATAAAATAAATTGAAAGAGAGATAGTACAATAGAATAAATGAATTTTGAATAATTAATAGTAGCTAATGAAAATAGGATATAAATCCTAAGAACATCTAGGTTTAGGGTTTTAGAATCTAGGGTTTCTTTTACAACAATGAAAATTAGATGTAAAATAAATTGAAACCCTAATGAGAATTTGATTTTAATTAACTAGGTTGTCTAAAAAAATAAAAAAATTAGAAGTATGTAAACCTAAATTTATTGCACAAAATTTAAACGAATGCAAGTTAGGGTTTAAAGTAATATTCAAAGTAAGATGGGTTCACTAAATGATTTAATCTTTTAGGGATTTATTATGAAAAACCTATATTTATATTAAAGGACTAAGACATCTAAATCAGTCAAATAAATATGTAATAATTAAGTACTAATTTGTTATAGCATTTGACTTCTTTTAACTTTCTAAAAATAGCAATAAATAGACATGGAAGTTCTGAGTGTCATGAATTGGATTGTGGTATTGGTCTACTCACTAGATAGTAGCGTACAGTATGGATAATAACACCATGTTTGTGTAGTGTCTTTTAAGTGGTGATAGTGTCTCCTTTGTGGGTCTATCCATGTTTTCTAGGAGCACCTATGCATGTGTTTTTAGGTCCTATTTTTGTGTTCACAAAACTTGGAGCTTTATGTTGTGCTTGAAATTTTTGATTTAGTGTGTAAACCCTAATCCTCCTTACAATTATGGCATGATCAATAATTATGTGTTTCTTAGTAGGATAGATTGGACATCCTCAACACCTCATTGTGAAGAGAGTTACCTACAAACCAATACTCTGAAGAGAGATCAAACTTGATGTAGTTCTCCAACCTAGTACTTGATGCTAGTGCAAGTGAATGCTAAAATGGGAGTGGGTTTGGATTCCTTGAATAAGCTTAAACTTTTAAATGTTTGAAAATTGGGCTTAGGGTTGTTGTATATGGTAGTATGCAAAAGTAGCATAGAATAGGGATCAAATACCTTGATTTTTTTCAACTTTCTCTTTGGTTGGAATAGATTTTGCATATATTTTCCATCTAGTGAATGTAGGTGAATTAGAATTGTATTTATAAGATTTTGTTGCTTATGTGGTTAATAAAATGTGCTTAGTCCAACCTTAGGAGGGGAACACATTTGAAAAGGTATTTATTGGGAAGAGTTATGGCTAAGGATTGAAGTGCTCAGTTGGGGACACTAGTGTCACATGGTTGTAGTGTCCTAAATGTGGAACTAATGTCCTCTTTGCTTACTAATGATCAAGTTGGATTGGGATATTAGAGGAAAGTCTGGGGACTGTTATTTGACTGGTTCTAAATGACTATGGTTTGTTGAATGACTAAAAAAGTAAGTCTAAGGCTCTAAGATAGGTTTAGGGATAAGCTAGGAATATGGTAAATCAAGCAACACTCTTAGTATCCAATTACCACTTTTAGGTGATTACAGATTCATAACCCACTCATAGGGTGATCTAAGCCTTTTTTTTTTTTAACCGTATTATTAGAGTTGTCAACATGTATGCATCTAATGATGTTGTGGAGTGAAACTATATTTAGAAATGGTTGGAATATTTTTTATCTAATTCCCAATGGATAATATATGTAGATTTAACTTGGTTGACTCTCTTAAAGACAAAGAGGGAAATCTACCCATGTGCTAGTTTTTTGGGTAGTTGGAGGCATGGTTCTACATTTATAAAAAAACTCAATGTTTTTAATCTTGATCATCACTGGAGGAGGGGTTGATATTATCCTTGGTTAATGTGGTCTAACTTTTAATAAGGATAAGATAGAGTGCTTAAGCATATTTATCATGCTCTTATTATAGAATAAAATAATTTTTTCAATAAATTGTGTAAATGATTGATGGGTTACTCTATTCCCTCAAATTATTTTGTTAGATCACCACCTTATTTGCTTATGTATTGAATAAACCACTCCTCATATTAGACCCTTCAAAACATAGTTCTATCTCAACATAACTCATCTCAAGTACAAAATAAGTATTATTAATATATTATTTGAATTTTGAATTTCATTCCCAACTGCACTGGGAATACTAATCAGATTAAATGGTGGTTTGATGTCATTTCTAGTACCACCATTTTTAATCAAATATATGGTAAACAAGATGTTATCTTCCAACAACACCTTCATCATGCCACAAACTATGAATTCCTTAAAGTTTCATAGGATCTTGAGGCCTCTCCTTTTAATACTCATCTTCAAACTCAATTAGCCTTTTGGAGACATAAAATCCAAGTTGAAGAGGCATACAAGGCTAGAGGAGCACAACTTTGAACTTGTATGAATTATCTAAAAATTGGAGATAAATTTACAAAATAATACGTTAACCTCCTTTAGTTAAGATGAGATGCTTATAGAATAAAATCCATTAATGATGCTTCAATTAGATTTACTAAATTACCTAATATTTTTGTAATCTTTTGTGCACCATTATCATGGTGTGTTTTTAGCTCATCATGTTACTCCTGAATGAGAAGTTGATCTCTCTCAATGCCTTAGTGTTGTCCCTTATAATCTTTTTGAAGCTCTAAGAGTTGCTTGTTATAGACCCCTCAACTTGAATGATATTAAGGAAGCTATTTTAAATATGACCATTAACAAATGCCCAAGTGTTGATGGTTTTCCTTGTGAGTTATATCAAACCCTATTATATATTTTGGGACTTAATCTTCAGAGAGACTATTCTGAAGTTGTTTTGACTATTTTTTTAGGATATCTCATCGAATAAGGTAATATCAAGTTTATTCCTAAGACTGATGATCTTGAAGTAATTACCAATTAAAGGCCTATCAACCTTCTTAATGTATCTTGTAATATTATTGATAAATCCATATCCCTCATAATTAAGCATATTTTCCCTTTAATTATTAGAAGTGAACAAATAGGGTTTATTCAACATAGATACATTATAGATAATGTCATTATTTTCTAAGAAGATATGGAATAGGCTAGGGTTTCCAACCATAAGGCCTTATTTGTCAATATTGATTTTGAGAAGGCTTATGATTGAATAGAATAGCCCTTCATTTTAGCAATGCTACAAGCTCTTAGTTTTTACCCTAGGATTGTGTTGGTTGTAATCATGCTTTTTCAAGATGTTGGTGCTTTCATTACTATCAATGGTGCCCAATATCATTGTTTTAAACTTCATAGATCTATCAAGAAGGGTTGCCCTTTATCTCCTTCTCTTTACATATTGGTTATTCAGGGTTTTAGCTATATGTTGGACAACTATTCTTTTAGGGGTTTGGTGAAGTGTATTTCTCTTCTTAACTTAGACCATTAGCTAATTAATGGGCACTTCATAGATGACTCCTTTATTACCCTTCTAGAGGAAGAGGATTCTATTTAAAATGCTAAGGAATGCCTTGACATATTTTGCCTTGATTTTTAGTATTCCATCCAATGGAATAAAACCTAGTGGTATCACCAATCTCTCTCTCCCAAACCTCCCTGGTTGGAGATATTTTAATGGTAGTGGATTATCCCCAAGGTTTAGTTCAAATTATTAGGCATTCCCTTTGCATGTAGAGCCTTTCTTGCTGATTTGTGTTCTTATGTGGTTAAAATGGATGAGAAAAAAATATTTTACTGGATTACCAAACCCTTGTCATCAACAAGAAAGTTTTAGATATGATTTAAGGTTTTGGCTAATACTCATGTCTACTAATCATCTAGTCGGGCTCCTCCAAATGTTGCCTATGCTAAATTGGAAAATAATTTATGAGTTTTTATATGGGACAATTTTGAAGGTCATAAAATATTCCATAGAGTTTATTGGAACATTTGTTGTCAACGTAAAGAGGTAGGAGTAAATGGGATCATTGAAATTAAATGCCAAGGTTTTACTCTCAGTTTCAAGTGGATTATCGGGGTTTTGGAAGGTGATGAAGCATGTAAAATATTTTTAAGACATTTCATTAATCAAGGATGTCCTCAAGTGGTATAAAGCCCATCATTACCCATGTTTCTATCAAGATCAAAGTTAATTTTGCTATGCACAACATCTGGAAGGCTTGAAAATATGTCACATCTTGATTTCCCCTTATAATTGATCTATAGATTAATATGATTATTAAATAATTATAGTTACTTTAATTTGATCATTTTAACATATAATGGTATGGGACAGTGATATTGTTAATTAGTATACATAATGTAATAGTTATATTTTAATTATTCTCTACATTGAATATGTATATTTATTATTTTGCATCATTAATTGATATTATGATAGCTCAAAATAACTACCTACTTGTTACAAGGTTGATGAAAGATCGATCCTACCCTCAAATCTTGATGAAGAAGAGCATCATCAGAAAGGATGGGCTAGATGGGACAAATGAGCAATGATAGAGGAAACTACTAGTGACCCTACACACAAATAATAGATTTAAAATATTTATGCATAATATTATTTTAAATACTAGTACATAATTAAAAAAAATTGTATGTGATTATATTAGTATGAAAATTTAGTTCTTAATATGGACTATATTCCTTTAAATTGATTGTCTTAATTTTCAAAAAAGAATCAAGAAATAGATATTTAATTACTATATGGAATAGTAATTAATTATATATTATCTTATTATTGGAAACAATTAGACAAATAAAAAATTACCATTATTTAAAAAACCCTAAGTTGTCTAAATTTTCTAACCTTGAGTTAAGGCAAATTAAATTTAGTCTTATAAATACATGCATGAAACTATGTGATAAACTTGAAATTAGAAATCAATGCTTTAGTTATCATAGTATTATATTGAAATAACTTGAGAATGTGGTGTAGAGATCTTTAATAATCAAATTAAGTGATTTAATGTATTTTAAATGAATGAAAGATAACTCTAGATAATAAAAAGATCAAAATATGCATGGAAGAAAACTAAAAGTTTGAGCATGCATGAGAAAGGTGCATCAGATAGAGGGTAAAGATTAATTATATAAATAAAGGAAAGAGAATTTTTAAAAAAAAAATAAACATGACACGGAAAGAAAAAAGGACAAGATTTGGAAAAAAACTAAAGCTAGAGATAGTAATCTTATTATTATTTTTCCAAGCAATCTCGAATAGAGGTATGTTTTATCACTCACACACACACACACACACACACACACACACACACACACACACACACACACACACACATATAAAGGAAAGAGAATTTTAAAAAAAAATACACATGGCATGGAAAGAAAAAAGGACAAGATTTGGAGAAAAACTAAAGCTAGAGATAGTAATCTTATTATTATTTTTCCAAGCAATCTCGAATAGAGGTATGTTTTATCGTGTGTGTGTGTGTGTGTGTGTGTGTAAAATTGTTGATTATATATGTAAATGAAATCACAGAGAATATGTAATCAATCACTATATATATAATTTATATCATTGTATTTTTTATTAAAGACTAAGTATATGTATTTAAACTATATATATATATATATATATATATATATATATATATATATATATATATATATATATATATATATATATATATATATATATATATAAAGTGTTGAAGTCATAAGCTGAAAAGTAAACAATAATTGAAATTACCCTGATAATATCTTGAAACATCTAGTTTTGATTTAAGTTTGTTATTGGAAAGCCAGGTCATAAAATTTTAGCGCTAAGTCTAAAGAAATAGCTGAGTTGTAGAGTTTAGAAGCAACTTTGTATTATATTATAAAAAGATGTGTTCTCAAATACCAAGGATATATTTTTAACAATTAAATCATTGTTATTTTTTAATTAAATCACTATGATGTTTGAATGAAGTCATTGAGTAATACGAATCATTGTGTTTAAGTGAAATCCCTGTGTTTAAATACACTTCTATCATTTATTAAATGCTGAATAAATTATATGTAGCACTAAGATAATTATATATGGCACTATGTAAATGAATCAAATTCTATATAGATGATTTTTAAAAATGCTAAGTTATAGTTAAAAATGCTAAGTGTAAAAAGCATTGAGTTAAATTAAATAGAAAATGCAGAAGTCCTTATCTTAATTGCCCATTAGAAAATAGATAGCTGAGTATATTATGGAAGCATTGAGTCATGCTTTTAGAATGCTCATTTTATAAAAGTAAAATGCTAAATCTAATATTAGGAATCATTTATAAATCATATAAGTATTTTATAAATTACATAATTCAATATGATGAATCTTTGTTTAGATAGTTGAGTTTTATTTGGAATGTTGAGTTGTATAAAGGAAATGCTAAGTCCATTTACCAAATGCCTTGACATTAATTAGAAATTGGCTGCGTCATTTGAAGTGCGAAATCCAAATATTAAAGGCTAAGTTTAATTTATTAAATCATTGAAGATAAGATTGAAATCACTGAGCATAATTATATAGGTTGTATATATTATCAAATAATGTTGGGTCTCTACTTTTAAAAGGTGATGTACAAACTGAATGTGTGAGTTATATTAAAATACCATGTATAACATTTGGAAAGCCAAGTGTAAAATCTTGCAATTCTAGCCAATAGTACGGAACACCCATGTCCACAAAATGGAAGTTCCATGTCAATAATGGAATGCCTAGATAGTGGTTGAAATGCCAAGCCAGTCTTGGAAATAACTGAGTATATAAAATTAATATAGCTAAGTCAATTTAATTTAAAGCTAGTTCAAATTGGAACTATGAGTATAATTTTGAAATACTATGTATTAAATTAATAATGGGATGTGTCCCAGAATGAAGCATCAAGCCTCTAAGTTATCAAAAGTTGATAGATACATTACATTGCTATGTCTATTTAATAAAATCAAATAATGATTTTCTTTATTACAAGATTGAATATTCGGTGGAACTTTATTTTGCCTTAGATTTTCATATTACGGTTAGCCCAAATTGTAACTCAAATGGATAGGTGTAATTATTATGAGAAACTATTTTGAGTTGGAATATTTTTTTTTGTATTGCCCTTTGATCAATAATCAATGTTGGAATGATCTGTATACCCAATTCGAAAAGAAATAGTAAAACTAGGGTATCACTTCACATGATATTTAATTATGTAAATCTTTTGAAGTAATGTCAGATTAAATATTTATACAAATACATAGGAATATAAATTAATAAGTATAAAATAATAGATATCAATATATGTTCATAAGTAAAAAAGAGTAAGATATATGACCTATGTATTATAGAAGCTTAACTTAGTAATATAAAAGAAATAAATTAAGGTTATATGTTGGTACTTCTCTTTTGGAAAGAGTGAGCAAAGTATCTTTAAATTATTGATATTCTAGCAGACTCTCACCTTGATTTATTTAGAGTTCTTTGGGCAAAGATGAGGGTCAAACTTATGATGGAATAATCTTATATGTAAATTGTATGTTTTTCATAGGTTAAATCAAGTGAAATTCGTAATGACTTGCATATTAACCATAAGGTAGAGTAACTTGTTTTTCTTAAATTTTAGTTTTGAAATAAATAAATAAGGTTCAACCATACTTTTGATAGCTAAGTATGTGTTAGCAGCAATTACAAAATATTGTATGTGTTTGATCTAGCTTATAGAATTAAATACATGAACCTTGTATGTGCAGAGTTGACACATAAAAAGAACTTGAGAATGCCTTATATGATGGTTTTGAATTAGAGGTTATTTTCTTCTATGTTGATAAATCTTGTAAAACCTTGACCTATGTCATAAATATACAGTTAGTAAATATATGTTAAAGTATCAAAAACCTTTGTACCATACATATTATGAAAGTATTTAGGCATCCTAGAATTAATGTATGGTGATGTATGCCTAGAGATTGTGTTTTTCATCTAATTATTATTGAGCAATATGATCTAGGATATACCTAGGTTGTAATCCCATATTTACTTGTTAAATAATTATAGTGTAAGATTATTATTCATGTTTGAGTAGGTTGCTTATGCACAATAGGCTATGATGTTATGGGATATCATAGAATACTTCATCTTGATTGTAATGCTCAGATGGTATATACTACAGTTGAATGTTTAGACTCTCACCTACATTGACTAAATAAATACATGTGTTAGTTATTACTTGAACATTGTTTTGTAATAGTTAGTAGGCCATTATGTATGCATGCATACAACTTTAGAAGTGTAAACAAATATTAGATTAGACTTTTATACATTTGTATAAATTGATTTATTATATGTACTTAATAAAATCTTATGATTTTAAGTATTTATGACTATTTTGTATGATTAATTATGAAAAAACTAGTAGTCATGTCTAAAGACACTAAACTATGATAATATGGGTTATCATGGGGTGAAATAGTTTGGATTTTATTATAGTAGTAAGAATCTATAGTTTATTATGTGTTTTATCCAAGTGGTATAAAAAATGATCATTATTTCCATTTTGGTATTGATTTTAATGTAAGATTCATTCATGCATAGATGAATATGTGTATACTTTGCTTTCTCCTTATTTAAAATGTAATGAGATATGATTGTTAGGAGGAAGTAATTAGTATGAATCCTATGATTAAATAATATTTAGTGAGATATTATCTTTTGGTATGTATGATTTACATATTAGTGTTATATCTTGCAATAGATTGAGTTTTTTATGATACACTACATATTTAGTTTCATGACATCATATATATATATATATATATATATATATATATATATATATAGGTACTATCTTGTTCTCTAGATTTCTACACTTTTATATCTACCTATCCATGAAAGAAGGGCTATTCCTTGATAGTGAATTATGTGAAATATTTTTACTTCATGATTGATGTGAAAAAGTGCTCAGATGATGGTCTCCCTCCCCACAATAGTGCTACTTACTTATAGATTATGATTGAGATTAAGAGATATATGAGTTGATTCGGCTTAAGTTCTAGAGTACATAGTATCTATTTCTTGTATTAAGGATGAAGGCCTAAAGAAAATGTAATTATATTTCATTTATATATGTTGAATAGTAATTATTATATTATTAGACTAGTCATAGCTATGTCCTATTATATTTTCTTTTCTTGGAGTTGTACAAGATAAATTTTGTATTCAATATTTGAATTAAAAGTATTATTATTCTAAGTTATAGTTTAGATATGTCATAATATTTTATCATGTGGAATTAATGTTAAGTAATTGTTTTTAGAAAAAAATTATTTAATTTGCTAAGTACATCTTGAGGGCTTGCAACATGTGGTATCGTAGCTATGGCTCGAACTCTATGATCTAATGAGTCCATTAGTATTTTTGTACCTTTTTATTTAGTAGAAAAGATAAATTTAAATGTGTATATGGTATATTAAGTGTGTACCTTAAGAGAATTCATAACCCCTTAGAGTTGTTAAAGGGTTGGTTTAATGAGTGTCTCATTAGTGATGGATATTTAAGGTGTATGGATAGGAGAGTACATATCTTAGTTCTTGATTTGTGAATAAGAATTTCCTACCATATTTTCAATCTTTAGATTGAACACCGCGAGTATGATTACATCTTTCTTAGTAATTAAATAATCTTTACCATTTGTATTTGTGTTTTGTGAGTGGTTTAAAAATATGGAGTGCTTCTCACTTAAGTATTTATGCATTAATTGTGTGTCTTAATTACATAGATCCTAGGAGTGGAAATCCTATAAGACCATTATAGTTTGGTACCCACTGATGTGGTGGAAATTTTATTGTAGTTAAATGTAGATATTTTGGTTGGTATTCCTTTATGTTAAGAGTTTGTTTTTTAGATTAGCATCTTTATATTTATATAGACTTGAGAAAGAAGTGTCATCTCTCTTAATTAGCTTAGAGGTGAGTTGTTATGTTTTCACTCTCCTCTTATATCATTTTTAGCTACTGAGAAGATTCATATTTTTAGGATGTTGATTTTAGTGTTTCATTAAAAAAATTGTTTCTAGAATGTTATGTAATCTTATTTCCATTAAGTTCATGGGATAGTGTTTCCTAATTTTTGTTGAGAGAAGTTATAAGATTGAATAGATTGATGTACAACTTTGAGGTTAGTTTTTTTTTTCACCTATTTGTGGAGGTAGGTTATGATATTACACTTACAAGTTGGTAAGTGAATAGTGATTGGCAACATGGATTGCGGCATTTGTTTTTACCATGTGAGAGTATGTATGAATTTTTATGTATGATATGTTAGTTCTCTATTATTCACCTTGTGACTTTTTAAAGTCATTATTTTATTTAAACTTGTGTGCTTGACCTCAAGGAATTGCAAACCTTGAATTTATATTAATTATAGTTTATTATAATTATTATGTTATTGAATACTTTTATTCAGACTAATATTATTTTCTTCTTGAAGCATGTTGTTTTGAAGAGTTATATGTGTACCTCTCTTTGAGAGTAAATAAGGTATAAGATGTGTGAAACATCTTCTTAGTCTAAATGATTGAGATAAAAAATTTAACTTGTTGTTTGAAACATCTTCTTAGTCTCATTCATAAGGTTATAAGGATGGTATAATCCTTAGCCTTAATATTTTATGTTAATTGTGATATTATTTCTTCTTTACTAAATATAATATTATAGGTTAAGTTGTAGAATATGATACTAGTTATATTTGATTAGTAGTAACTAAATACAATCTTGAAATGATTGCATAATTTTTTTTGTATGTATGTTTGTACATTTTGAAATCATTTAGCATATAGTATTGATTTCTATGATTTGTTAGTATAGATTTGTGTTTCATAGAACCATGTGCACATTAAGAATATTGTCAAGTCATGGAGACCTAAGAGAAGAGTGGTGAATTAGGAATAATAGTTCTAAGTGATAGGATGGTATTATACTTAACTTTAAATTGAATTAGATTGTTGGTATTGTGTTAGATCTGACAGATGGACTTGTCAAATCCAAGATTTGATAGGTAGAACTTGTCAAATTTAGACGTATGACCATACACATGTATACTATGAATGGGGATTCCATGTGGATGGATAGTCCATAATTTTGTATACATTATTATCATTTTGTATTCATCATCATACTTGTTCAGAGATATGATTAAGTAATGACAATATTGATATGTTATACTTATTTGAAGCTATGTGGTGTAGTGATAGTATTAACATATATACATCATTCTTTCCAAGTTCTCTAAATATTATTCTTTGGTATGAGAAATAGACTTTCTAAGATAAAAAGATATGTAGAGGGCTGGAAAATTTTGTGGAACTCTTCTTAGTTAGTTGTTTTGATTTTCGTGATGATCTCATGTGTTTTTAGAAAGAGAATAAGACTTTTAACAATTTATTATGGATTTTTATTATAGTTTTGGACCCCAGGGTGGTCATGATAAAAAAAAAACATAAGTGACATTAGCAAAACTTATTTGCATAATAAAAAATATCACCGAGTAGGGTCTTATGGGACCAATGCTCTTAAAATAGTATTAAATAAGAAAACTATGATGAGTTCTTTAAGTAATTTTTGTATTTATATGCATGATATGATACTTGATACTATGTTTTTATGATATTAAACTTTGTTTATGAATCAAAATTTTTATTTAAATAAGATTCATCGGGGCAATGACCAGATTTAGGAGGGAAGATATCACATCCAGATTTCACCCTATAATTAATCTATTGATTAATATGGTTATTAATAATTATAATTAATTTAATTTAAATATTTTGGTATATATTGGTATGAGATAGTAATATTATTGATTAGTATACATAATGTAATAGTTATATTTTAATTATTTTGTATATTGAGGATGTATATTTATTAGTTTTACGTCATTGGTTGATATTATGATGACTTAAACTAACTACCTACTTGTTGTGAGGTAGATGCAGGATAGATCCTACCCTCAAAGCTTAACAAGAGAGATGATCATCAGAGATGGTGGGCTAGATAGAACGAAAGGATGATGATAGAGAAAAGTGCTAGTGACCCTACACACACACACACACAATAGATTTAAAATGTTTGTGTAACATTGTTTTAAATACTAGTGTGTAAATAATAAAATCTTCTATTTGATTATATTATTATGAAAATTTAATTATTAATATGCATTAGATTCCTTTAAATTGATTATCTTGATTTTTAAAAATAAATCATAAATAGATATTTAATTGATGTATGAGAATAGTAATTAATTATACATTATCTTATTATTAGAAACAATTAGACAAATAAATAATTACCACTATTTTAAAGATCCTAAGTTGTCTAAATTTGCTAACCTTGATTTAAGCTAAATTAAACTTAGTCTTACAAATGCATGCATGAAACTATGTGATAAACTTGAAACTAGAAATCAATGCTTTAGTTATCAAACATAGAATTATATTGAAATAACTTGAGAATGTGGCATAGGAATATTTGATAAGAAAATTAAATGCTTTAATATATTTTAAATGATTGAAAGATCACTCCAGTTAATAAAAATAATAAAATATGCATGGAAGAAAACTAGAAGTTTAAACATGCATGAGAGGGGCACAACAGATAGAGGGAGAAGATTAATTTTATAAATAAAGGAAAGAGAAATTTTATAAAAAAAATACATAGGGCAAAAAGAAGAAGAAAGGGCAAGATTTGGATAAAAATGGAAGCAAGAGATAGTAAGAATATTATTATTTTTCCAACTAATCTCGAACAGAGGTAGGTTTTATCATTTATAATTTTGTATGTTTATATATATATGAATGAAATTGTTGATTATAATTTAAATGAAATCATAGATAATATGTAATTAATCATTGTACATATAATTCATATCATTATATATTTCATTAAAGGCTGAGTGTGTGTGTGTGTGTGTGTATATATATATATATATATATATATATATATATATAAAGTGTTGAAGTTGTTGTAAGTTGAAAAGCAAACATTAATTCAAATCACCCCTATAATATCTTGAAGTGTCTAGTTTTAAGTTTGTTATTGGAAAGCTAGGTCATAAAATTGTAATGCTAAGTCTAAAAAAATAGCTAAGTCACAGAGTTTAGAAGCAACATTGTAATATATTATAAAAAGCTATGTTTTCAAATGCCAAGGATATATTTTTAACAATTAAATCATTGTGAATTTTGAATGAATTTGCTAAGTAAATACAAATCATTGTGTTTAAGTGAAATCCCTGTGTTCAAATATGCTTCTATCATTTATTAAATGTTGAATAAATTATATGTAGCACTGGGATAATTATATATGGCATTGATTAAATGAATCATATGTTATTTAGATGATATTAAAAAATGCTAAGTTATAGTTGTAAATGCTAAGTGTAAAAGCACAGAGTTAAATTAAATAGAAAACTTAGAAGTCCTTATCTTAAATTGCCCAGTCAAAAATAGATACCTAAGTATATTATGGAAGCATTGAGCCATGATTTTAGAAAGAACAGATTATAAAAATAAAATGCTAAATTTAATATTAAGAGTCATTTATAAATCGTAGAAGTCACTTATAAATCAGAGAAGTCAATATGATGAATAATTGTTTAGATAGCTGAGTTTTATCTGGAACGCTGAGTTGTATAAAGGAAAAGCTAAGTCTATATACCAAATGCCCAGCCATTAATTAGAAATTGGCTAAGTCACTTGAAGTGCTAAATCTAGATATTAAACGCTGAGTTGAATTGATTAAAGCGTTGAAGATAAGATTGAAATCATTGAGCATAATTATAAAAGTTGTATATATATTATTAAATAATGCTAGGTCTCTACTTTTAAAAGGTAGCATATCAATTGAATATGTGAGTTATATTGAAATTCCATGCATAACATTTGGAATGCCAAGTTTAAAATCTTGCAACACCAGCCAATAGTATGCAACACCCATATCCATAAATTGGAAGCATCATTTCAATAACAGAAAGTCTAGACAATGGTTGAAACCTTAGATCAGTGATAGAAATCATTAAGTATATAAAAGTAATATAGGTGAGTCAATTTGATTTAAATATGGGTCAAATTAGAATGATGAGTATAATTTCAAAATACTATGTATTAAATTATTAATGTGCTACATCTTGGATTGAAGCACCAAGTCTCTAAGTTATCAAAAGCTAATAGATATGTTACATTGCTGAGTCTATTTAATAAAAGAAAATAAAGATGTTATTTATTGCAAGATTGAATATTTAATGGAACTTTATTTTTCCTCATATTTGTATATTATCGTTAGCCTGAATTATAACTCAAATGGATCGACGTAATTATCATGAGAACCTATTTTGAGTTGGAATATTTTTCTTGTATTTTCCCTTTGATCGGTATTCAATGTTGGACTAATTTGTATACCCTATTCAGAAAAAATAGTAAAACTAAGGTATCACTTCACATGATATTTAATTATGTAAACCTTTTGAAGTAATGTTGGATTAAAAATTTATAAAAATACATATGAATATAAATTATTAAGTATAAAATAATAGATATCAATAAATGTTCATAAGTTGAAAAGAGTAAGTTATATGACCCATGTATTATAGAATCTCAACTTAGTAATATAAAAGAAATAAATTAAGGTTGTCTGCTAGTACTTGCCTTTTGGAAAGAGTGAGCAAAGTATTTGTAAATTATTAATACTCTGTCAGACTCTCACTTTAATTTATTTAGAGTTCTTTAGGCAAAAATGAGGATCAAGCTTATGATGGATTAATCTTAGATGTAAATTATAAGTTTTTCATAGGTTAAATCAAGTAAAATATTTAATGACTTGCATATTAACCATAAGGTAGAGTAACTTTTTTGTCTTATATATTGGTTGTGAAATAAATTAATAAATGAGGATCAATCGTACTTTTGATGGCTAAGTACATGTTAGCAGCTATTATGAAAGACTGTGTGTTTGATGTAGATTATATATTTAAATGCATGAACCTAGTATTTAGAGTTGACACATAAAAAGAACTTGAGAATGCCTTATATGATGGTTTTGAATTAGAGGTTATTTTCTTCTCTGTTGAGAAATATTGTAAAACTTTGACTTGCACCATAAATATGTAGTTAGTATATATATGCTATAGTATTGAAAACCTTTGTACAATATGTATTGTGAAAGTAATTATATGTAAAAGTAATTAGACATCTTAGAATAAATTAGTGCATCATGATGTATGTCTAGAGATTATATTTTTTGTCTAATTACTATTGAGTAGTATGATCTAAGATATACCTGGGTGGTATAATCATGTATATACTTATTAAATAATTATAGTGTAAGATTATTTTTTAAGCTTAAGTAGGGTGCTCATGCACAATGAGCTATGATATTATGGGATATCATAAAATACTTCAACTTGATTGTATATGTTTAGATGGTACATACTACATTTGAATGTTTGGACTCTCACCTACATTGATTGAATAAATATATGCATTAGTTATTACTTGAACATTATTTTGTAATAATTAGTATGATATTATGTATACATGCATATAATCTTGAGAGTGTAATTGAATGTTAGATTAGATTTTTATGTGTTTGTATAAATTATTTTTTTATATGTACTTACTTGATAAAATTTTATGATTTTAAGTATTTATGACTACTTTGTATGACTAATTGTGAGAAAACTAGTAGTCATGTCTAAGAACACTAGACTATGATAATATGGGTTGTCATAGGGTGTAGTTATTTGAATTTTATTATAGTATCAAGAATATATAGTTTATTATGTGTTTTACCTAGGTGGTAAATAGTGATCATTATTTTTAGTTTAAGATTGATTTTAATATAAGATTCATTCATGCATAGATGAATATGTGTATATTTTATTTTCTCTTTGTTTAGCATGTAATGAGATATGATTGTTAGGAGAAAGTAATTAGTATGAATATTGTGGTTAAATAATGTTTAGTGAGATATTATCTTTTGATATCTAGTGTGATATCTTATAATAAATTGGGTTTTCTATGATACACTACATGTTTAATTTTATGACATCATACACACATGAGTACTTACTTATTCTCTAGATTTATGCACTGTTCTATCTACCTATTCATGAAGGGAGGGCCATTTCCTAATAGGAATTATGCGAGGGATTATTGTTCCATGGTTGGTGTAGAAAAGTCCTCGGATGGTGTTCTCCCTCCATACAGTAGTACTAGTTACTTGGAGACTATAATTGAGATTCAGAGATACATGAGTTGGTTTGGCTCGAGCTCCAAAATATATAGTATCTATTTCTTGTATTAATTTTGAAGGCCTAAAGGAAATGTAATTGTATTTTATTTGTATATGTTAAATAATAGTTATTGTATTAGCGAACCAATCATAGCTATGTTCTATTATATTTACTTTCCTTAAAGTTGTATAAAGTAAATTTTGTATTTGGTATTTGAATTAGAATTACTATTGTTCTAAGTTATAGTTTAGATATGTTGTAATATTTTGTTATGTGGAATGAATGTTAATTAATTTGTTTTAAAAAAATTATTGCATTTTTTTAAGTACAATTTGAGGGGTTGTAATAGAATAGCTAAAACCTAACCTCATATGGTTGGGTAAGATTTTTATAAATGATCTCTTTCTAAATTCTCATTCCCTATGCTAGTCCCAAATGCTCAATTTTCACAATCTTCTTTTTGTCATGATCCCTTGGATCAAGAGTTTGAGCTTGTTTGAAAAGGGTATTAAAACTATTGGGGATTTATTCTACAAAGTTGATGACTAACTCCATTAAAATCTTGTGAAGTTCAAATTTAATCTTAATAATGAAGATGCAAGATTTATCTATGAGATTCAAAGTTTCATACCTAAGAAGGATTTACATAATATTGGTGTTTCCTCTCTTGTGCCCTAGTGGAATAATTGACATTAGCCTACAACTACTCACTTTTGTCATTATTTTCCTTAACTAGGGTATAATCTATTGGCTCTTGAACACATTGAAACTAAAACCCTTAACCATCCATGGAATTTTAGATCCCTTCATATTGTCTAGTCTAGAAGGTTTTCTACTATTTAGGTTGATCTCATTGAGCCTCAAAAATCCCGTCTCCTTTGGTGTTTCTTTACTTGGATTTGCCTATAGGTGACCATCTTCAACACATGGGGGTTTCAAATCCCATTTTCCCAACTTGTCACTAGTTAAAAAACCTTAAACATATTTTTTTTAGTTTTGCTCTCATGACCAATCTACTTGGAGATGAATTTACAACCTCTTTAAGTCCTTTAGACCCAATTTTCTCACTTGGAAAATGGCTCGCTTGAGAGATTATGTCTTACTTCCTACAATATAGAACATGTTTTGGTATATTTTATGTGCTATCATTCTTTTTCAGATTTGGAAAACTAAAAATAATGTTTGTTTTAAACATGAAAAAATGGAAAAAGATTTTATGTAACTAACAAATTTGTTGCGATTTCTAATATTACCCTCCAGATCCAATTCCAAACTGATAAATTTCATCCTGAGCTTCATCATTTACAGATCCTCTTGGATCACATGGGGGATGCTCTTTGTGTTGTTAGCCATGAACCTCAAGATCCTTCGTGCCACCGCTCTCCGTCTCATGAGTGTGGATGTGGGTTTCAGCATCAACATTCTTGAAGACGAAGGATCCCCTCTCCTTGGTTGTCCCAACACCACGGTGGGTATGATAGGTCTAATAGAGATGGTGGGCGGGTTGGGGCCTTCCTCTAGAGGAAAAGTTTCCATGTTTGTCCCTTGCCATATTGCCCTCCCAATAGTAAGAATTTGAAAACAAGTAGTAAAATGATAGGTGAGACCCCTTGTTGACGAGGAACCCCATGCTTAGT
Organism: Torreya grandis; assembly: GCA_037957365.1. Classification (NCBI taxonomy): domain Eukaryota; kingdom Viridiplantae; phylum Streptophyta; class Pinopsida; order Cupressales; family Taxaceae; genus Torreya; species Torreya grandis. The sequence goes on from JARHVA010003287.1 coordinate 965,414, forward strand.
GGGGTTGGAGAGAAAATTCATAGGATCCTTCACCTCCTCCTCCTCCATTGATTGACATGTTCATTGTTAATGCTTAATTTGATTCCTTGTTGTTTCCGATTTTGTTATCCTTTTTTTAATTGATGTACACTTGAGATAATAAAACTTATGATTTGAGTGACCATGAATTAACTCTTTTGTAATTTTGGTCTCCTCCCAAAACTCACCTAGCTCACTGTGATTTAACTTTTAAACCCTGACTTTTCCATTTATATTTTTTTATAAATATAATTAACCATATACTATATTTTATTATATTAATACAAGTACGTGACAATCTTTTCTAATAATCTTTGATAATACAAGTACGTTTTTCAATCAAAAATTCTGGAAGTGCGTTCAATCCAAAAATCCCCGGTTCTCAAATTTTAGTCAAGGTGAAGATAAAACCCCGGTTTCTCCGAAATATGTCGAAAGGTGCATAGAATTTTCAGCCCACATTGTTTTTTCCTTAAACGAATGCATTAGCGATATTCTCTAAATCGATAAAACACAATGGTATCAGACTGGGTCTGTCTATGTTAAATTGCGTAACGGGATTTGTTTAAGGAAAATCCCGCGTGTAACACATATTCTCAAGCGTATTATCCCCTCTTAAACCGACATAGCAATTATATATATATATCATCCATTGGCACTATATTACAACTATTCTCACTTTCAATTTCTTAAATTTCCTCTGCCTTTGTTAACTTCTGATGTTCATCAATTATGTCTTCATTTCATCACACATTTAGAAATGGGGAAAATACACCCAAAGTCCACCAAAACACCTCCCATCAAATCACTCCCCAAGTTACTCAGAAAACAAGCAACACAATTTACGAGAAAACAGGCAATAAATATGATGATGTTGATAAATCAGCAGAAGATTTTATAAGCAAATTTCACCATCATTTGGAGATGGAGAGACTGCGATCCCTGGAGCGCTACAAAGAGATGCTTGAAAGAGGAACTTGACGAAAATAAAAATATGCTATTCAATATTCTTCATAGAAAAAAACCAGGAAAATATGATTCTTTCATTCTTGTAGTAAATTATTTATAGAGAATTAAAAATCTCTCAATAGGATTCCATTCTTATTTGATTTAAAATATTTTTATTATATTTCATTTCATTGCTTCAATTGTGCTAATTTTCAAGAAAATAAACCGTGTATCCGAGCGGTTGGAGTGGGACTTCATTTGTTCAATACCCACCTGAGTTGGGATTATTTCTCTAAGTACCTCTTCTAAGTTTTTGAAAAACTATATTTCTTAATTTATTATATTGAGAAATATTATACAATGATAATAGGAAGAAGAGAAATCTGATATTGTTCAGCCACATCATCTTATAAATTTATTTTGGAGAATAAGAAACCAAAAAAAATAAAAAATAGGGTTTCAATTTTTTATAAATAAATGGGAAGGCTCCGGTCTGTGATGTCTGTATAGGGTATTATTTTTAAATATCAACATCATTTCTTTTTTTTTTAAATGTGTAAATATATATATATATATATTCGAATAACAATTTTAAAAGAAAATAAAATATAAAATAATTAAAAATAATATTCAATGATTTTATTTTCTTCATAATTCATGTTTTAACCTAACATTGTAATATTTGCTTTGTTAGGTTTTATTTCAAACCTTATTCCAAATTATCCTAATTAATCATCGGATAATATTATCCATGGCTCAACCTTTCATTCAAAGCAATAACCTGCCCAATTTGAATGATATTATCTGATCTAAACAATAACCTGCCCAATTTGATGGTTTCCATTTGTGGCAGTTCTTTATCAATTTTCTTATTAATATATTTATTTTAAATAGATTTATATAAAGTATGTCAAGAGATATTTTCTTTACATATTAATTTTATTTACCTCACAAATTAAATTTAATATATAAATTTTAGGAAGAATATTTTTTTAGTATCTTTTACATAAATTTATTTAAGATAAATAAATTAGTTTATACAATATTTTTTTAATTAAACTATTTTATATAATTTTTTTAAATAATTGTATTATTATTATTTTTTAAATTTAATTAAACAAACGCATTAATATATTGTTTTGATTTTTTTTTTTTTAAATGAAAGTGATTGTTTAGAGATAAAATATCACTAGGAATTGTATGAAGAAGATGCAATGTAAACATGACAGAACAAAAAAAATATGTTGATAATTGTAAGAAAGAGATATTCAGAGAAATAAGAAAACTTTTTTCCATATAATTAAGAGATGTCAGGGGATAAAGTATTTTCAAACAAAGAGAATGGATGCACATATAATATTGATAAATCACTCTTGTTACATTACCTTTATTTTAATTGTATGTGCAATTTATTCACAAGAAAATTTTAGAAGAGAAGATACTTAAAAATATCTAATTATATTCTAAAAAATGCAATCAATAAATTGTATCTGACATAGCCAATATTGCTCAAACATTGTAAAATAATATTTATTTTTAAATTACATGATAAAGATAAAAAAAATATGGACTAGTTTCATTCATATTATATCGATTCATATGATTGGATATTAATTTTCAAACTAATATTCACTAAGAAACTTGTTAAGCATATTTGTTACATCTTTAAAATATTGTAACACATTATAAATCCCATAGATGCTTTTAGGAGATTTTTTTTTTCAAACTAAAAAATAAATACAAATTAAAAATTTATCAAAATCTACCAATATTTAATAGTTTAATAAAGTATAATAACATCATGTAAAACTTGACTTGTTTGCATACCAAACTTGTTAATTAATTATCTCAACATTCAATACATTGGAAAGAAGTTTGTTTGTAAAGATAATAAGAATAATATCATGTAAACCAACTAATATTATTTCACATGAATGTTTGAAAGAATTATATATCTTAATTTTTATCGTAATAATTCCATTTGATATTTCTTTTTCTTTTTCATTTTCAAGTTGGTTATCAAAATAATTTAAAAAATCGTCCAAACATGTTACATATATTTTCTTTGTTACGATCAACAAAATCAAATCCAAACAATCTTTCACATCATCGTCCATCATCATCATCATCATCATCATCATCATCATCATCATCATCATCATCGGCTTGAAAGGAAATATTTACCAACATTCTTCCCTTTATTGACCATTATATTTTTCCTACATTTAAGTCATTGATGTTATCAAAAGAATTTAAAAAATCGTCCAAACATGTCACATATATTTTCTTTGTTACTATCAACAAAATCAAATCCAAACAATCTTTCACATCATCGTCCATCATCATCATCATCATCATCAGCAGCTTGAAAGGAAATCTTTACCAACATTCTTCCCTTTATTGACCATTATATTTTTCCTACATTTAAGTCATTGATAGGAAAAATAGTTTTTAGAATATCATTACCTATGGTAAGCATCTCAATAGGTTTTGGTGTACAAATTTTATTCTATAAAGAAATTGCAGCTACCAAAGAATTTGTTTGCACTTGTTTTTTGTTTGTGTCTAGTACACATGTTGAGTTGTCAATCTTACTATGTTTGGATGTAATACTTTTTAAGTCTATTATCACAATGATAATTTTTGAAAAGAAATTACATGGTTATTTTGGAAAAAGCACTAAAATGGAGATATATTACTCATGTTCAAAAGGAATAAAATAACATGTAATTTACATTTTATCTTTTCATTTCAATATGTCCTATGAGCAAAGAAGAAATAATATTTTCAATTAAATATGTAACCACCATACCAATATCTATGTTTATAATGTCGATATAAATGTTCGTAAATGAAACACTATAATTTTTTAAAACAAAAACTCAGAAAAAAACTTTAAAATTGTTTATATATATATATATATCAATATCTATTATTATTCATTTTACAAACTTTAATTTCTTTTTCTCTTGGAATTTTATGGGAATAAAATATTCTTCTAAAATTTAATTAATTTTAAAAATTTTAAAAACTGAATCAAACACTTTTGACATTAGTATAATCAAAAAATTTAATTTGTTTACTTCATGGGTAGAGTCCCTCTTGAGAACCTATTAAAATAATGGGTCCACAAACTTTGGCAAGATCATGGTGTGAAACTAGAAGGATTATAAAACCTTATCAAGAGTTTTTTCTTGTTTCACTTTGTTAACCTAGAACATTGCAAAGCCATTGTCAACCATGGCCCTTGATTTATTTGTAACACATTTTTTTTCTTCCTATTGTACTCAATACTTTTAGGTTTTTGAGTAATCAGAGTTTAAGATTTTAGTCTAGATAGAATTCCTTGGTTTACCTCTCCCCTTGTGGGAATTCATCAACCAACTGAATAAACTCCTATGATAGTTCATCTACCATAAAAAAAACTAAGTTTTTTACAACACATCCTCAAAAAATAGTTTGTGTTGAGATTGACCTAGCAAAAGAACTCAAGGAGCCCATAGAGATTCAAGTGGGAAACATTCGGTTAAAATAGTGTGTCCTTTATATAAAAATTTCAAACACTTATTTCAAGTATCAATTCTTAGATCACATGATTAGAGAATGCCATTTAATGTTCTTGATTCCTCCTATTCCTCATGAAAAAGGTGACTCTGAGCTCAAACCCAAAAATAGGAATCATTACCATTAGACCACATTCACTAATAAGATAAATAATCTAGCCCATGGGAATGTCAAACCCCATTCTACTATGTACTAAACCATAGGTGGTCCTAGTTCTTTAGCTTCTATTAGTAAAATAAATACTCGCTAAGGTGCCACCTCCTATATCATGTTTACCTCAAGCAGTGGGCAAATTTATTCTTTCATTGTTCTCTACTCCTTTGGATCCATCCTCATAACCCCCTTCTGGGTTGAAAACTTTAGAATATGAGGCCAATATCATTACCAACCATAATTTTATTTTATGGCATTCCCATAGTCCCTCACCTTCAAGGGATGATGAGTATATGGTAGATAAAAGACATCATTTCTAGCTAGATGAGTGTATGATGTGTGATCCCATTCTTAATAAGTTTTTAGCCCTTGAAGACATTTCAGAAAGAGATGACATGATTCTAGATGTTTCCCTGTAGTAACCCCACTAGGAGCTAACTAGAAATATGCGATTTTTTAAAAATTATTAACATATACTATAAATTGATTACACCATGAGAATATAAGTAATGATCATACAAAATACTCTAAGTATGATAACTGTAAATAAGCACGTGACATCTAACAGACACTGATCACTTATCAATATATGAAACACATCATAACTAATAAGGAAAGTAATTACAAATATCAGCTATGACTGGTACAATGATATAACCACTATTTCCAAATTACAAATAAGTAAATAATTAAATCTCATCAGATTAATATATTAATAATAAATATAGTACAATACAATATAATATACACATATAAGAAACATGTCTCTCTAAAGCATAGTTTCTCAAACTCTAGTATATGTGGCAATCTCAAGTGTCATCTCAAAAATAGTACTATTATGAAAAGGGAGAGCATCATTAGAGTGATTTTTCACAGCAATCATAGACCAATGATCCTCCAAACTAATACCATCATGAAATGGCCATCCCTTCATGGTTGAGTAGATAGTGATGATGCGAAAAACTAGAGTGACAAGCTAGTACCTATGCGTTGTATGATTTTTAAAATTAAACATGTGATGTATCATAGAAATATATTCTATTATAAGATATTACATGTAACATGTAAATCATACTCATGAAATGACAATGTCTCACCAAACATTACTTTGGCCAAAGTTTTCAAGAATAATAAATAATAAAAATCTATATGTCGATCAAAATTTATACACACCACTTGATCAGATTGCCTTTATTTAGCATTATGATGTTAATAAGCCAATAAAATCCATCTCATTCTTTATTCGGTATCAATAATGAGATATTGGTTAACATAATCTAACTAAAAGATTCATACCATGTACATCCTACTAACAATCATATCACATAACATGATAAGCATAGGAGTAATTAAAAAGCATACATTTATTCCATCAAACTTATGAGTTAATCTCACATTATTATCTATCCCATACTAGAAATAATAACTATAATTTATACCACCAAGGTAAAATACATATTTAACTATAAATTTTAATTATGATAATTAGTTTCCAAACATACTACACTTTATGATAACCTATATTATCATAGTCTAGTATTTTTAAGAAATACTACTAAGTAACTCTACCAGTCAAATAAAGTATTCATAAATATATGGGAACATAAAATTCTATTCAAACAACTAGATGTAACAAAGCAAGTCTCAGTTTACATGAAACATAGAATAATCTATTTTAGCATTTATTATATTTTCAAGGGTTGTATACATGCATAAATAAGGTACTACTAACTATCATAAAACATGTTATTCTTAGTAATAACCAACAGACATACATTTAATCTATCAAACATATGTGAGAGTCTAGACATAAAAATTATGATTTGTACCACTCAAGTATAACATACATTTAGATTATAATTTTTTAAATGAAAACACTGCATGACATCCCATAATATCGTAGTTCATTTAACATGAGTATAATACTCAGTCATGAACAACCAATCTCCTAATTTTAAGAATCAAATGCCTTCGATTCTAAATAATAAGAAAGCAAGTACCGATTATACCATTTGAGTATATCATATGGATAAACTACATGCTACTATAACTTATAGGCACACATCATGATGCACCAATATATATGTTATACATATTTAAACACTTGTACCTTTATACCTACTCATAATATGTATTTTTCATCAACTTTATTTACTCTATGTGTGTGTATAGTTTAATCATGCCATTCTCAAAGAGTCAGATAACTCATAACTAAGATATACCATAGTCTTTCATTTAAATACTTAATTATGAAATAAGCCTGCATCCCAATGTATTTATATACATAAGTTATCTATGTATACATCCTTGTACATATTAGTACTCTCATGGTACATAGCAGACACAAGTTTATAATAGATCAATTTAAAATACTCTAACTAATAATTCTTAATAGGTATATGTGGTCTATATTGCAGTATACTCATCAAGCATATAACCTGTAAATATAGTAACCATACATGCAATATAAATCCACTAACCACTAGATCAACTCTTAGTATTAAAGGAATGCTTATGAAAGAAGAGTCTTGTATTCAACATATCAAGTTGAGAGGGCACAAAAAAAATGATATTTAATACCTATATCCCTTATTCCAAATGACCTCAACCCACACACACACACACACACACACACACACACAGAAAGAGAGAGAGAGAGAGAGAGAGAGAGAGAGAGAGAGAGAGAGAGAGAGAGAGAGAGAGAGAGAGGAGAGAGAGAGAGAGAGAGAGAGAGAGATGGTTTGGAGTGTCACCACACAGTATCTAAAAATCCATAACTAAATATATGGATGCACTTGATAAGGTTTTTCAGTTTACTTTCTCAATCGAAACCTTTTCCTTAGTTCAAGCATATCGATTCACAAATAGTTCCTTATAAACTTTGGTAATATCCATGCTAATTTTCATGTAGTTATATGGTTTCATAACAAGTATTCCAAGTTGCCAAGGCTCAAACATATATTATTGTTAGATAATATTATCTAGTTATATGAGAAGGTGATCTAGTTAATTATTAGATAATCTGATTACTCTATAACATTAACTAAAATAAATTATCAATATATATTAAAATACTAACATCATATTTATTATACCCAAAACGTAATCAAATAAGACTATCTTATTTTTATACAAAATGGGAACTAGTAAACCAAATAATATAATAGATTTAACTCATAACACTAAAATTTATATAACTAATATTGTATGGTCAACAATATAGAATAATAAGACAAACATTTGTTGGGTACCGAAATATAATTTTTTTTCATATATAAGTCATGATGTAGATACTACTATTATCATACCATGTTCTAGATGTTATTTACATCTTCACCCAATATACAATTATAGTTACATCATGTAGTTACTATCATAAAATATTATCATTAATCCACTAGTACTTTGACGATAATCTCTAAGAAATATGGCATCATTGGATAATTAGAACTCAAGAAATATTAGCATTATTTTGATTAAACATAAATAGGAAAATAATCCTGAGGTGTGTTCAGCACATCAGTGAGAAAGTACTAGTATGAAATAAGTTGACTATATAAGGTTGAATCTGAGTTTATCAAATAGGGCTATGTTCATAGCTATATAACTTTGCTACCCATATACAAATATACCATGATAATTTCATGGGTATAAATTAGTTGCCTATATACAAATATATGTGTTTGTGTGTGCGCACACATGCGCGTGCGTGCATGCAAACATTTAGATCGATTTTTATATAGAGTTATGTCAGAGTGATTAGGTAGGACTGTGTTTGAATATTGGAGTAGTAATAGCCATAACACTAATTATGTATTCTTATTAAATCCAATATGGGAAAAATAGTTGTACAAATTAATAAGAAGGTTGACTATTTATATAACGTTAATATAACTTAGTATTTTGTGTTTGCTTAGATTGAAATCTAAGCAAATTGATTAAATTGTTACATAAATTTAGCAAAACATTGAATATATGTTATTGCATGTGGGTGCCTACATACAGTCTAGATCTCATTTATGAGTCATTCCTAAGGTTTTGTGCAGCCTAAAACACATCGTTGTTTTCTAAATGGAATCACTGCATATCATATTGAATCTATCTTGCTTCATAAGTGTTTATAGTGACCGTAAGATCATTAATTATAAATCCCTTCATTAGATCACTCTGTTAAATAGGTTAGACCATTCCATAAGATTGAACATGCAGATATCTAGCCATGGTTAGCTTTAGATAGATACGTATAGTCTAATGTAGTATATTGCTAAAATATACATGTTTAGGCAATGCTGCAGAAAGAGAAATATAAGTTACTAGTATTAATACCTATATATAATACATTATTTTTAGGAAAAAACTCAAGATCATATTTACATTATCCTATGTATATAAATATAAACTTCTCCAATAAATATAAATCAATTGGTATAAACTTAAACCTTAATACCAATTACTCATAATTATTATCGATCAAAACACATAGCTCCAAGTAAACTATTAGGATAAATCAGGATGGATAATCATTACTCATGACATAATAATCCCAGTGACTCATAATTATATGGCAATTCGATTTATAACATAGTTATTATAAAAATTTATAGGTTATCGACTAGGCTTCTACAATAAACATAATAAATTCTAAACCTAGATCACCCAATATAAGTGATAACCCATATAATAGATCATTACATGTGCAATAAATCCTATATTATCTCATGTTTTACAAGATATTTTAGCACATTACTTGGTATCTACGTACAAAGGAAAGCTCTAACAAAATTATCTAATTTTCTTTCTTCTCCTAAGTTGCACTTCTTTTCTCCTATCCCCATTGCCTCTCTCTTTCTCTTCTTTTTATAACTTTCTATTACACCTTGCTTTATCTGTTATCCTTTTCAAAAAATATTTCTTTTTTTATTCTTTATTCCTTTTTTTCCTTTTTTTAATTTATTTTTATTATTCCCATTCCACTTTTTGGTTTATTTAAAACATGCTTGCGTATTCTAATTTAAATCAAAAAAAATAGGTGTTTTATTTCTCTTATGGGAATTTATTTCCTTTTTTCTAATTTTCCTTATTTTTTTACTCATTTATCTCTAATTACAGTAATTAACAAATTCACCAGTTAAAATAGTACCAAGTAAATATCAAAATGGTTTAATAATAAATTTTTTAATCATTAACCTTGAATTTACACTAATTATGAAAATCACATTTCACAAATTATGCAAGACAAATTCTAAATAACCATTAAAATATGCTAGAAAATCATGAGAAAACAACTATCTAATATAAGTAGCATTAAACACACTACGATAACCATTTTATTATGCATTATAACATGTGCTAGCTAATGTGGTGTGTGCAAGATTCTAGATAGTTTCTCTATCATCTTTTGACATCTCCATTTATGCCACCCTTTCTGATGATGCTCTCCTTATATCATGCTCTAAGAGATGAGTTTCCCTATGGCAACCTCATAACAAGAAGGTAGTTAGATTATAACACCATGATATATGCTCATTATAAAATATAATAAATAAATATATTCTTAATATAAATATATACATTACAACTAACTCACAACAATGTAATTATGTAAAATAAGTAATATCCTACTATCCTATAATAACATATATCTCAAAGCTTAGTCAAAATAATCAAATTTGTCAAATATAAATTGTCGTCACTTGGAATTTCAGCCTTTGAGGAGATGTCTCAGCTCTCCCCATCCAAGTGCTAAACCTGAAACACCTTTAATTTGTGGATGAGCCTAGGATTGAGGTTAATCTCTAGATAGGGCTAGTTCCTTTGATGTACCACTTGCATACCACTACTACACATAAATTTGGGGGGAAGGAGAGAGAAAACATGAAAGAAAACTATTATAAAAGAGGTGATACACCAAATTTGTTGATTAATTCCAACTAGTTACATGTTATACTAAGAATAAAGGACTAACCAAATATACACTTTTCCAATCTGTAATTCTCACATCAATGTTACATTATAATGTTGTGATGAATATTTGGCTAGGAAGACTAGATAAGAGGCATAAAATGGCACTACTTGAATATATTAACTCACTCAACCTTGACACATCATAAAACACTTCACATACCTTGTAAGAAGAATCCTTACAACTACAAATAGGTGAGATAATGAGATAATCAGGCTAAGAAAACAAGAGTCATGACTTATGCAAAATCAAACATTACAAATAAAAACTCTAATAATATTCATGTAAGAGGTAAAAATTAATATTTTTATTGATACATGGTATGAAAATGAGTATGGATTTTCAATACTCAAGTGGAGCATAAGTTACAAAGGCCAAAATGGTTAGTTCTTATAGAAATTGAGAGATATAGGAGAAGAGACAAATCCAAAGGTCACAAAGACACTTGTCATGATAATAAAATGATTAACTTGTGCATGAGAAGAGGGTGTGAAATGTACCATGCAATTTTAGGAAGTACAAGTATCCATACAAGGCATAAAACTCATGAAAAGTGGCATGAAATTCTTTATCTTTGCTCAAAAAATTGCCTTCATGATTCACCTCTATTGGAGCATATAAAAACTAATTAGAGAAAAATTTAATGATTTTAATGAATGGTAATGATTCATTCATGCCTCTCCATGCATTGGTTATAGTCCTATTCATCTAGAAACATTCCAAAATGAGTTATCACCATCTATAGTCTAAATAACTCTTCTTTCCCACATCTTAAACACTTGGCCTCAAATTTGGATTCAATTTCCCATTAATATATATAAAATTAAGTATATGAAATGTATCAATACCATACATATCCTTAGAGGCATCATTCACACCTTAAAATCATCTCACTTAAAGTTTTTCACCCTTCTCACTAGTTTGGTCACTAGCCAGTTTTAACTAGCAAAGATGAAGCATCTAGTTGAGGCATTTAGGAGTTGTTCCAAGGAATTAAATTGACATTATTAATTATATTAAGTCATAATATTACCTTACATGTGATTTTCATCTCTTGAAACCTCATGGAACCTACACAACACATAAAATAGTAAAAAATACCTTATTTTGTACTCCATACATATAGTTCCATACAACTTAAAAGGATGGGAAGAATATTTAAAGAGTCCTATTAAGTTACAATAACTTTAATGGGAAAAATATTTCATTATATTATCTATCCAAATCCATTTCCTCCATCAGGTCAATAATTAGGGTCTGTAAGGGTTTATGCCTGTTTTACCCTCATAAGCATTATTCATAAAGGTTGGACATTGTATTTTCAAAATAATTACATAAATGTAATATTTATGACCTATAATAACACCTATAACCTTCTAGTATTTATCAAATATTTAGATAATATAGGAGCCTCCAAAGTTGTTCCATCGAGCTTATTTCTCTATTCCTGCATGCTTGGACTATCTTCGAGATCAAAGTAGATTCCCCTGCAACTTATATACATTAAAAAATATTTATCATCACTATTATTACCCTATAAAATTTTATTTTTTCATTTTAATCCACTCCTAGAGTTGGAAGTGGCATTGGTCCCTCATTTGGTCTTTAGGTCTAAACATGCCTAATTGTAACCCTTGATGATTTAGACCTCCCTATTTAGTTTCACCTTCTTATGATTGATTATTAATGTTTATATATTTATTTTTAAACCTTCCATACCTTCCTAAAATTTCCCTATACCTTCTGTTCCATCCTTTTCACCATTCTTTCCAAGATTGCAGGGCTTTACTCATAAAGGGAGTGCCCTCTATTTGAGACAAAATAGAGGGCACTCCCCCTATTTTATCATACAAAATTAATGTTTTAAAGGGTTATCCAAGTTATGGATAAAATATTAACCAATTTTTTTCCCTTTTTTAGACCATTTAACCCTCCAATTCCTCAAAATTCTAAAATAGACTTATGTAAAAAAGACTATGCATAGTGTTTTGGTGTGAATTGTGTATGTATCATTTAGAGATCCTCATACCTATTTACGTGTTATTGGGGAATGAAATTATATTCACTATCATTATATTTTTTTTTAATATTCTCATAAACCATCTATTATCCATTTTTACACCTTGAGTTGTGCTCTTACTCAAATAGGCCTGACTGAGAAGCTAACCATACTTTTTCGATAAAAGTGAGCCTGTAAGAGTCTTTACATACTTAAAAATTTTGTATTCAAGTGTCTTATCCTCCATTTAATTTTTCCAAAACTCATTTCATCATTTAATTTGTTCGACTCGTACCTTGAGGTTGGATCCTTATCAAGACTGGTCATAGGACTCCTCTTGCTAAATGTGTTTTCAAGGTTTCTACTTCAATAGTAACCCTTTTAGATATTCATGCACATTTGAAACCCAAGTATAACATTTAAATATATTCCTATTATTTTTTATGACCACACCAAGCCATATTCCTACTAATCCAAGTCATGTCCATACCTTCAACTATTTTGATCAGGCTCATTGTCTATCCATAATCACCTACAACTGACTGTAAGTGCATAGTTTCAAATGAGAGGGGCACCTATAGGTATCTATCTAATCCAAACTCAACATACTATCCTTTCCTTCTTGTTCTTCATGTTCAACAAGTTCACATCATTCTCTAAGGTGATTAAGTTCTAGGTTCTCATGAAAGAAACTTCTTTTCAAATTTTCACCTTTGGCTAGCTATAGGTGAGCATTGTCTTGTGAAAAGGACACCTATAGGTGTCATGAGGCTTTAAGCACTACATATGAACCTTATCCTATTGCTCTTCATGCTCACAGTGCACCATCTAACTAATAGGTTCATTATAAACATGATAATATGCTTTATTTTCAACCTTTGATGAAAAAGGTCTATTTTGGGTCAAAATCTTGTAGATGGTCACTGCCTAAACTCAATACACAAAAACACAACTTTGAGATCCTCAACATTCACGTTCCCTTAGTCACTTGCCCTCCAAAATTTGTAAAGTCATTTTCCTATGTAGGGGCTACAAGGTGAGTGTACTAGGGGTGATCCAAATTCAACATAGCATTGTTATAAGATCTCTTTAAAATAGTTAGGTGCTTTGTTTTACATGTTTGGGAGAAAGAAGCCCTGAATTAGTCATTAAATCACTTAACATGGTTTGCCACTCTCATTTATCAACCTAACATTAAAGAATGACTTCCATGGTCTACAAAACATATATGAATTTAAATAATATTTCACCATGTAAAAAATCCTCCATTGAGAGTTTTATGTCCTCTGTTAGTGTACTTATAGGTAATTATTGTCATATACAAGCAGAGAATGTAAAACTATAGACAGTGACTAATGAATGTGGACAATGCACTCTTATTGACATTTTATGAGTTATAAACCTCTCTCAAGGATGAAAATATACTCTCTACATTATCAATACTCCATTACAACATAGTGGCATTATGAGATACATGTAGGTAGATTTTAATGGTAGGACACTGGTATGCAAGCAATAAGCATGAATTGGAGAAATGTACCAAAGAATATACCTAAAATAGTAAATTAATCTCCCATAAATGGTGTTGAAATGAAACCCTGTAATTTTTAAAACAAAAAAAAAGCTATTAAACTTCCCTTTCAATGTTGAACCCTCCATGAGAGCACATGTACGTGCACATTGAGCTGTAACATGCAAATTGTGAGTATGTGTGGTATATGACATAAATTCATGGAATGTTGCCTTGAAGGATAATATTGAAATATTAAAGGATTGAAGGGACTTTTAAAACATGATAATTAACTTATCCCCACATTCTAAAACTATTACAAAAGCATGAAGGTCATGTAAATAGTGGAAAACTACCAACAATATAGAATGGGACTAGTCTGCAAACCTGAGGTGATTAGCTCTTTAAATAAACTCCAAACTTGAAAAAAATTGATGAGAAACATGTGATAGGAGATTAAAAGACATATGGAATCAATTATAGTATCTATATTATACATAATTAATCAAATCAAGGCAAAACCTATATGGTACACATATTAGCAAGCAAATTAGATAGTCTAACTTCTTACGAATGGTTCATAAATTTCAAACCACCATTCCTCTATAAAAAAACATAAAATAAAATCTTACTGAGTTTATAATGCACCTCTAATATAATTTTTCCTAAAACCTCTCCTGTTGATTGTACCAAGTACAAACCTGAAGACCAGTTTTGCTTACCAAGCCTAGTGGAAGGAGAGATAAGTGGTTTTCTTCATTTTTTTGATATTATGATCAAAATGATCACTAAAACAAGTGTATGTAAGACTAAGGGACACTCCTAAAATTTCATCAATTGTAGGAGTCTATACAAGTCTGTACACCTCATTAAAAGTCCTCTTTTCTTCAAGAAAACTACCCTTTTTTTGAGGAACCTACCACTTTTTAGTTAGGAATGATTTAATAAGTTATAATGGGACACATGGCATGTGACATAACATTTTAGAACCTTCACACTTCTCAAGGAAGTTTTACAAGTCATTAAATGTATTTTTTATTACCCCCAAATGACTCAAAATGATATATTGGCTAATATGACTAATGACCAAGTCTAATTTGATATAGAATAAAATAAAAAGACATAATACCCCATATGACATAATATTAGACCCCTAAAAATACTTAAAACTCAATTTTTTACCTATAAGGGTTCCAATTTGACCTATAGGGTCAAATTTGGTCAACATAAATATCCACGAATAATTAAGTAGGTTTTTTTTAGCGATGAATCAGGATGTAACATCATTCCCACTAAAACTAGTCATCATCCTAAATGACTCTTATTCAACATAAATTTTGAATTAAAAAATATTTTTTAGTAGAAAAATAATTTAGTATGAAGTATCAAATCAAGTAAATAAATGTAAAATTTACCTGTATAACTCATCATAGTTCTTCTAAGTAACACTATATTATCAGAGTATTGGTCCCACAAGACCCTAATATGTGACATCTCTCTATCATGCAAAAAAGGTTCTCGAGTGTCACTTACTTTAAATGGTTCTATCATGAACACCCTAGGGGTCTAGAACTAGCAAGAAAAGCTTATATATTATATGACTGAGCACTTATGATACATCGAAGGGCCCCACATGTCTTAGTGAAAGTTTCACTAACTTCTAAAGTATACATGATATCATCATAAAAGCCAAAAATAAATGGCTAGAGAGAGTTCCACAAGACCTTATATCCCTTCTGCACATCTCCAACCTAGAGAATGTTTTTTTCATTCCAAAAAAAAGTGTGTAGAGAACCTATCAAGAATTATGTGTATAATTTAATACTATTGCTACTTCACATAGCTCCTGATAAGTATAACATGTCAATACTACAGTTAATTCATGTATCTCTTGACAACTATGACGATGAATAAGAACTAAAAATACTACATTTTTAATGTATAAAAAATTAAGGAATAAACATTCCATAGTATACATGCATATAACCATATAACTGAATTTGGCAAGTCCGTCTAGAAAATCCTAAATTTAATAAGTCTATTTGTCAGATCCAAACTTAGTAAATACCAAGTCAATGTGATACTAAATAGGATCCACTCCCATATCTTAGTACTCACATTCCTAATTCACCACTCATCCCTTAGGTCTCCACGACCTAATGATCTCCAAAATGTGCACAAAATTAAAAGAATAATTAATTTATACTAATAGATCATATAAAATAATGTTACATATTAAATAATTTTAGATGTACAAACATACTTACAATAAATATCATACAATCATTTCCTCATTGTATTAATTTACCACTAGGCAATCATAACTACTATCATATCTCATAACATAACCTATTATATTATTTTCATAGTTAAGATGAAATAATGTTAAAATTAGCATAACATATAAAGTTCAAGGATTACACCATCTTTACAACCTTATAAAATAAATAAGCAAGACAATGTCTCCTTGCTTGCTCGGCTAGTTACACAACAAGTTAAAACTTTATCTCAACCCTTTTAGACTAACAAGATGTTCCACGCATCTTATATGGTACTCGCTCTCGATGAAAGGTACATAAATGTCTCATCAAAACAACATGTTTTAAATAAAATGAGAACAATATTAATCAAATAAAGGGTATATTATATAGAACAATTATAATCAATTTATAATTCTTAATCTAGAACCAATATAAATTCAAGGTTTACCACTCCACATGGTCTAAGTTCATATGTTAGATCAAGTAGTGACTCTAAAAAGTCACAAGTGGAAA
This sequence comes from Torreya grandis, assembly GCA_037957365.1. Classification (NCBI taxonomy): domain Eukaryota; kingdom Viridiplantae; phylum Streptophyta; class Pinopsida; order Cupressales; family Taxaceae; genus Torreya; species Torreya grandis. The sequence goes on from JARHVA010003287.1 coordinate 982,342, forward strand.
GTAGAGAACTAACATCTCAATAAAAAATATCTTAAATACCCTCACATGGTATGAATAAAAACACCGCAATCCAAGTTTCCATAATCATTACCTACTTACCAAACTTGTAAGAGTATGATCATAATCTGTTTCTACAACTCAAAGGAAAATACTAACCACAAAGATGTATCAATCCATCAAATCCTACAACTTCTATCTCAACAAGAAGTAAAAGACATTATCCTATGAACTTAGGGGAATAAGGTCAAAATAATATTTCAGAAACAAGTTTAAGTTTAAGGGAACACTAAATCAACATAAAGAAAATATGAATCCCCTCAGTGGCTTAGAATGATGTCAAAGAAGGGTGATAGAGTAAAAAATCACATCTATGATATTTATGTGAGATGACACCTCTTCCCATTCCATATAAATATATGGGGTGCCAATTCATGGGCCAAATACTAACACATTGGAGTCCTCAATAAAAATGACTATAGTCCACTACAAGGAGAATTCCTACTGCACTAGGTGATGCCAATCTAAAAATGGTCCGATAGGATTTCCCACTCCTAGGGTTAGTGTATATAAGACATGAAACTAATGCATATATACTTAAGTGAGAAGCATTCGATATTTTTTAAACACTCACAACATAAAACATAAATGGTGAAGGTCACTCGATCACCAATAAATATGTAATCATACTCAAAGTGTTCAAACTAAGTGATCAAACTATGGTAGGAATCTCTTATTCATTACTCAAGAACTATGTTATGTACTTACCTACCCAAACATCTTATATAACCATCACCATTGAGACACTCAATAAACCAACCCTTTAACAACTCTAAAAGGGTATGAATACTCTTAAGGTATAAACTCAATGTACCACACACATTTCACTATTCTCCTTTCTGATAAATAGAACAATACAAAAATACTAATGAACTCATTAGGTCCTAGAGTTTGAGCCACAGTTCTGATACCACATGTAACAACCCCACTGAGACCTAACTAAAAATATGTTATTTTTAAAAAATTAAACATGTATACTATAAATAGATTACACCATGAGAATATAAGAAATTATCATACAAAATACTCTAAGTATGATAAATGTAAATAATTACATGACATCTAACACACATTGATCACTTATCATCATATGAAACACATCATAACTAATATGGTCCAAAGTAATTACAAATTCCAACCATGCCTAATATAATGGTACATCCACTGTTGCCAAAGTAAAAATAATTAAATAATTACATCTCATCACATTAATGTCTCAATAATAAATATAATACAATACAATGTACACATATAAGATATACAGCTCCCTGGAGCATAGTTTCTCAAACTCTAGTATCTGTGGCAATCTCAAGTGTCATCTTAATAATAATACTATTGTGGAGAGGGAGAGAATTATTTGAGCATTTTTTCACACCAACAACAAACCAATGATCCCCCGTACTAATCCTATCAGTAAATGACCTTCCCTTCAAGGATGAGTAGATAGTGATGGCATGGAAATCTATAGAGACAAACTAATACCCATGTGTTATACAATTTAAAACTAAACATGTAGTGTATCATAGATACCCTTTCTATTGTAAGATATTGTACAAACATGTAAATCATACTCATGAAATGATAATGTCTCACCAAACATTACTTTGGCTAAAGTTGTAAATAGTAATAAATAATATTGATCTATAGATCAATCAAAATTTATACATATCACTTGATCATATTGCCTTCATCTGGAATTATGATACTAGTAAGCTAGTGAAATATGTCTCACTCCTTACATTATATCAGGTATACAAGATTGATTAATATAATATAACTAAAAGATTACTATAATTTACATCCTACTAGTAATCATATCACATACTATGCTAAGCATAAAATTAATCAAAAAGCATACATTTATTCCATCAAACGTATGAATGAATCTCACATGATTATATATCCCACACTATATAAAATGACTATATTTTATACCACCTGAATAAAATACATATATAACTACATATTATAACTACCATAATTAGTTTCCAAACATACTACACCCTATGATAATTCATATTATCATAGTCATAAATACATGGAAACATAAGATTTTATTGAAACAACTAGATATAATAAAGCAGGTCTCAATTCACACAAAATATAGAACACTCCATTTTACCATTTTTATATTCTCAGGTGTTGTATGAACGCATAAATAGGGTAATACTAACTGTCATAAAACATATTATTCTTAGTAATAAATAATACATACATTTAATCCATCAAATATATGTGTAAGTTTAGATATAACCATTATGATTTGTACCATCTAGGTATAACATACATTCAGATTATAATTTTTTAAATGAAAACATTTTATGACATCCCATAATATCATAGTTTATTGAACATGAGCATACTACTGAATCACAACAACTAGTCTCAAAATTTCAAGAATCAAATGACCCTCAATCCTAAATAATAGGCAAGGAAGTAAAAATTATAACATCCAAGTATATCTTATATTTAAACTGCATACTACTATAACTTATAGGCACACATCATGATGGACCAATATATGTGTTATGTATGTCTAAAAACTTGTACATTTAGACCTACTCATAATATGTATTGTTCATTTAAATACCATAATCTTTCATTTAAATACTTAATTATGAAATAATCTTGCATCCCAATGTATTTATATATATAATCTATCTATGCATATGTCCTTATACATAGTAGTACACCCATGGTACATATCATACACAAGTTTATAACAGATCAATTTATAATATTTTAACCAATAATTCTCAATACGTATATGTGGACTATATTACAGTACACTCATCAAGCATATGACCCATAAATATAGTAACCATACTTGGCGTATACCAATCCACTAACCACTAGATCAACTCTCAGTATTACAAGTATAATCATAAAAGAAGATTCTTATACTCAGCATATCAAGCTGAGAGGGCTCAAATAAAATGGTATTTAATACCTATATCCCTAGTTACAAATGACTTCAACATATATATATATATATATATATATATATATATATATATATATATATATATATATATATATATATATATATATGGTTTGGAGTGTCGCCACACAATATCTAAAAATTTATAACTAAATATATGGATGCACTTGATATGGTTTTTTAGTTTACCTTATCAATCGAAACCTTTTCCTGAGTTCACCATTTATAAACATCATTGCTCAAGCATATCGATTCACTAATAGATCCTCATAAACTTTGTTAACATCCATTCTAGCTTTCATGCAATTCCATGGTTTCATAACAAGTATTCTGAGTTACCAAGGCTCACACATATATTATTGATAGATAATATTATCTAGTTATATGAGAAAGCGATCCAGTTAACTATCAGATAATCTAGTTACTCTATAACATTATCCAAAATAAGCTATCAATATATATTAAAATACAAACATCATATTTATTATACCCAGAATGTAATCAAATAAGAATATCTTATTTTACTACCAAATGCAAACTAACGAAACAAATAATATAATAGAGTTAACCCATAACACCAACATTTATATAACTAGTATTGTATGGTCAACAATATAAAATACTAAGACAACATTTATTGGGTACTAGAATCTGATATATATATATATATATATATATATATATATATATATATATATATATATATATATATATATATATATATATATATATATAAGTCATGATGTATATACTATTATTATGATACCGCATTCTAGATATTATGTGTATCTTCACCCAATATACAATTATAGTTACATCTCATAGTTACTATCATAAAAGATTATCATTAGTCCACTAGTGCTTCAGCAATAATATCTAAGAAATCTGGCATCATTGGATAATTAGAAATCAAGAGATATTAGCATTATTTTGATTACACATAACTATGATAATAATCTTGAGGTATGTTTAGCACATTAGCGAGAAAGTACTAGTATGAAGTAAGTTGACTATATAGAGATGAGTTTGAATTTCTCAAATAGGGTTGCATTTAGAGCAGTATAACTTTGTTACCCATATACAAATATACCATGCTAATGGATATGGGTATAACTTATCTACACGCACGCACGCACACAGGTATATATATATATATCGAGCCTTATACAGGGCTGCATCAGAGTAACTAAGCAAGACTCTGTCTAAATATTGGAGTAGTAATAGATACAACACTGATTATGTACTCTTATTAGAGATAGGATGGGAAAAACACTTGTACGTAATAATAAGAAGGTTTATTATTTACATAACATTAATATAACATAATCAGTATTTTGTGTTTGTTCAGATCGACATCTAAGCAGATCGATTAAATTGCTACATAAGTTTAACATAACACTACATATATATTACTACTTGTGGGTGTCAACATATAGTCCAGTTCTCATTTATGAGTCAGTCCCAAGGTTTGGTGTGCCTAAAACACATATCATTGCTTTCTATTGAAATCATTGCATATCAAATTGAATCATTCTTACTTAATAAGTGTTTATAATGACCTTAAGATCATTACTTGTAGATCACTCCATCATATCGCTCTGTTAAATAGGTTAGACCATTCTGTAAGATTGAACATGTAGATCGATGGGCATAGTTAGCTTTACGATAGATATGCATATTCTAATGTAATATATTAATTAAAATATACATGCTTAGGTAGCGCTATAGAAAGAGAAATATAAGTTGTTGGTATTAATACATGTATATAATACATTATTTTTAGCAATAAAACTTAGAATTATAATTATAGTACCCTACGCATATAAATATAAACTTCTTCAGTAAACATAAATCAATTGATATAAACCCAAACCTTAATACCAGTGACTCATAATTATTACCATTTTGATTATCAAAACATGTAGTCACCAAGCAAACTATTGGGATAAATTAGGATGGATAATCATTACTCATAACATAATAATACCAACGACTCATAATTATATGTCAATTTGATTTATAACATACTTACTATAACAATTTTTGGGTTATTGACTAGGCTTCTATAGTAAACATAATAAATTCCAAACCCATATCACCTAATATAAGTGATATGTCATATAATAGATCATTACATTTGAAATAAATCTTATATTATCTCACATTTTACAAGAGTTTGCAGCACATTACCTAGTATCTGCATACAAAGGAAAGCTATGATAAATTCCTCTGATTTTATTTCTTCTCCTAAGCTGTGCTTCCTTTCTCCTTTCCCCATTGCCTCACTCTCTCTCTTCTTTTTTTTCTATCTTCCTATTGCACCCTGCTTTATCTATTTTTCTTTTCAAAGCAATTTTTTAAAAAAAAAATTATTTATTCCTTTTTATTTATTTTTATTATTCTCATTCCACTTTTTGGTGTATTTAAAACACTCTTGCTTATTTTAATTTAAATCCAATTGTTTTAGGTGTTTGATTTCTCTTATGGGAATTTATTTCCTTTTTTATGCTTTTCCTTATTTTTTTACTCATTTATCTATAATTAAAATAATTAATAAATTCACCAATTAAATTAGTACCAAGTAAATGTCAAAATGATTTAATAATAAATCCATTAATTATTAACCCTGAATTTGCACTAATTACGCAAATCATATATTGTAAATTACGTAAGAAAAACTCTTAATAACCATTAAATTATGCTAGAAAATCATTAAAATATAAGTATATAATGCAAGAAATATTAAACACACTATGATAACCATTTTATTATGCATTCTAACATATGCTAACTAATATGGTGTGTATAGGGTTCTGGCTGGTTTCTCTATCATCCTCTAATATCTCTATCTATGTCACCCTCTCTGATGATGCTCTTCTTAAGTCATGCTTTAGAGATGAGTTCTCTTATGTCAACCTCATAAAAAATAAGTAGTTAGAGCATACTGCCATGATATATGCTCATCATAAATTATAACAAATCAATATGTTCTTAATGTAAATATGTACATTACATCTAACTCATAACAATGTAATTATCTAACCTAGACAAAATCCTACTATCTCATAATAACATATATCTTAAAGCTTAGTCAAAATAATCAAATTTGTCAACTATAAATATCTATGAATAATTAAGTAGGTTTGTTTAGTGAGGAATCGAGATGCAACATTCTCAATATTAGTCTACTCATGGAATGTTTGAGGTCTTAATGATCTAAACCGTAAGTATACGATCAAGAATAGATGTAAAAAAAACACATAAAAATTCTCTACATGAAAGAAGTCAAGATTTTTGACTTCCTTCTTCAGTCTATTAATCAACTATTTGACCTAGTACTTTATGTCAGGTCACTTTTCATGAACCTAGTTGTGGAGGTGTCATCACGCTTTTGGCACCTGAACATTCTCATAATTTTATTTCTTTGGATTCATACCCCTCTCATAAGGTCATCTGGACCCTTTTTTATTTTTACAACTGCAGTATTGGTCTTGTCAACATGTATGTGTCTAATGATGTTATGGAGTGAATCTATCTTTGGAGATGGTTGGAAGATTCTTTATGTGATTCCCATTGGATCATCTATAGAGATTTTAACATGGTTGAATCCCCTAAATACAAAGATAGCCATCTACCCATGCATTGGTTTACTTGGTAGCAGGTGGCATGGTTTTACATGTGTAACAAACTCAATGTGTTTGACATTGATCACCACTTAAGGAGGAGTTTAGATTATCCATGGTTCACCTAGTCTAAATTTTAAATGGGAGAAGATAAAGTGTTTAAGCATATTGATTGTGCTCTTCTTATAGAACACGAGAATTTTTTCAATAAGTCATGTACATTATGGGTAGGTTACTCTACTCAGTAAAAACATTTCATCAAATAACCACCCTATTTGCTTATGTATTGAATAGACTAGTCCTTAGGTTAGACCCTCCAAAACATATTTCTATATCAACATAGCTCATGTCAAGTATGAAGTATTAGGAATATTATTCAAATTTGGAATTTGGTTCCCAGACCCATTGGGGATACTAGTTGGATTAAATGGTGGTCTGATGCCATTTCTAACACTAACAATTTTCTTCAAATATATGGTAAATAAGATGTTATCTTCTGACAGTGCCTTCATCATGCCATAAACTATGAATTCCTTAGAGTTTCATAGGATATTGAGGCTTCTCCTTTTAATACTCATCTTCATACTCAAGTAGCCCTTTGAAGGCAAAAATCCAAGTTGAAGAGACATACAAGGCTAGAGGTGCACAACTTCAAGCTTGTATGAATTAGTTGAAAATTAGAGATAAAGTTATCAAAGAATTTTTTGGTCTCCTTCATTCAAGATGATCTATTTATAGAATCAAATCCATTCAATATGTTGCAGTTAGAGTTACCAAATTACCTGATATTTTATAAGTTTTTGTGCACCTTTATCACGGTGTGTTTTCATCTCAGCCTCTTACTCCTAGATGAGAAACTTCTCTCTCTCAATGCCTTAGTGTTGTCCTTTATAATATTTATGAATCTCAAATTATTTCTTGTGATAAACCACTCATCTTGAATGATATTAAGGAAGTTATTTTTCAAATGACCACTGATAAAGCCCCAAGTGTTGATGGTTTTCCTTATGAATTCTATCAGACCTTATGTGATATTATGGGACCTGGTCTTCACAGAGTTTATTCTAAATCTATTTTGACTAATTCTCTGGGATATTTCATCAACCAAGGTAATTTTAAGTTTATTCTTAAGACTAGTGATCTTGAAGTCATTACCAGTTAGATACCTATCACCCTTCTCAATATATTTTCTAAAATTATTGCTAAAGCTATATCCCTCATAATAAGCATCTTCTTCCTTTAATTGTTTGAAGTGAATAAATAGGGTTTATTCAACATAGACACATTATGGACAATGTCACTATTGTCTAAGAAGATATGGAATGGGTTAAGGTTTCCAACTAGAAGGCCTTATTTGTCAATATTAATGTTGAGAAGGTTTATGATCGAATAGAATGACCCTTCATTTTAGTAATGTTATAGGCTCTTAGTTTTGGCCCTAGGTTTGTTTAGGTTGTCACCATGTTTTTTAAATATGTTAGTGCTTGCACTACTATCAATGATGCCCAATCTCATCACTTTACCCTTTATCTCCTTTTTACATCTTGGTTGTTGAGGGTTTTAGCTTTCTTTTGGACAACTATGTTTCTAGGGGTTTGGTGAAGGGTATTTCTCTCCCTAACTCAGACTACTGGCTGATTAATGGCACTTCATAAATGACTCCTTTCTTACCCTTCATGAGGAAGAAGATTCTATTAAAAATTTTATTAAATGCCTTAACATATTTTTCTTTGCTTTTGGGTATTCCATCCAATGGAAGAAAACCTAGTCCTATCACCGATCTCTCTCCCCCACACCTCCTTGGCTAGAGGAATTTCAATGGTAGTGGATTATTCCTAGATTTTAGTTCAAATTATTAGGTATTCCCTTTGCATTTATATTTTTTCCTATTGATTTATTTTCTTGTGTGGTTCAAAGGGTCAAGAAAAAAATCATGTTGAATCACTAAATCCTTGTCATCAACAGGAATGTTTCAGATCTGCTCTAAGGTTTTGGCTATTACTCATGTCTACTACTCCTCTTGTTGGGATCCTTTCAATGATGCCTATGCTAAATTCAAAAATACTTTATGATATTTTATATGGGCCAATTCTGAAGGTCACAAAGGATTTCATAGAGTTTCTTGGGATATTTGTTGTCAACCTAAAGAGGTAGGAGGACATGAGCTCATTGACATTAAGCACCAAGATTTTTTGATCTCAGTTTCAATTAGATTATCAGGGGTTTAGAAGTTGATAAAACCTTGAAAATATTGTTAAGACATTGCATTTATCAAGGATGTCCTCTTGGAGGAAAGCCCTAGAAAGGTATTGGTCTACAAATCCTTCTCATTACCCATGTTTATGTCAAGATCAAAGGTAATTTTGTTATGCACATAATTTGGGAGGCTTGAAAATAGCTCAAATCTAACATCATATGGTTGGGTAAGAATTGTCTAAATGGTTTCTCTCTAAATTCTCATTCCCTATAGTGGTTGCCAATGGTCAATTTTCACAAAGTTCCCTTTGCCATTGTCTCTTAGATCAAGAGTTTGAGATTGTTTAAAAAGGGTATCAAAACCATTGGGATTTATTCTACAAGGCTAGTCATGACTAGCTCCCTTGGATTCTTGTGAAGGTCAAATTTAATCTTAATAATGAAGATGCAAAATCTATCTATGAGATTTAGAGTTCTATACCTGAGGAGAATTTACATAAGATTGGTGTTTCCTCTCTTATGCCCTGGTGAAAAGATTGGCATTGGCCTATAAACACTCACTTTTATCAGTACTCTCCTTGACTAGGGTATAATATATTTGCTCTTGAGCACATTGAAATTGAAACGCTCAACCAGTGATGGAATCTTACATCCCTTCATACTGTCTATTTTAAAAGGTTTGTTGTCTTTGGGTTGATCTCATTGAGCTTAAAAAATCTTATTTCCTTTGGTGTTTTCTTTACTAGGATTTGCGTATAGGTGACCGTCTTAAGCACATGGGGGTTTCAAATCCCATTTGCCTAGCTTGTCATCAATTAAAAAACCTTGAACATATTTTCTAGTTTTACCCTCATGCGTAATCTGCTTAGAGATGGATTCATGACCTCTTTAAGTCCTTTAGACCCAAAATTTTCACTTTAAAAATGTCTCTCTTGGGATATTATGCCTTACTTCCTACAAGATACAACATATTTTGGTATTTTTTTGTGCTAACATTCTTTTTCAGATTTGGAAAACTAGAAATAATGTTTATTTTTATCACAAAGAAATGGAAAGAGATTTTCTGTAACTAACAAATTTGTGATTTTAATGTTACCCTCCAAATCCAAGTCCAAAATGATAAAGTTTATATTGAGCTTCATCATCTACAAATCCTCTTGGATCACTTGGGGAATGCTCCTTGTGTTGTTAGCCATGAACCTCAAGATCCTTCACATCACTGCTCTCCCCTTTGTGGGCGTGGATGTGGGTTTCAACATCAATGTTCTCGAAGATGAAGGATCCCCTCTCCTCGCTCTTGTTGGTCGTCCCAACACCATGATGGATCTAACAAGTCTAACAAAGGTGATAGGGATGGGAGGGCAAGGAAGAGGAGCATAAGAGGGGGGACTTGGAACTTCCGTCGACAAAATAAGTTTTCACATTTGTCCCTTGCCATTTCACTCTCTCGACAATAAGAATGTGAAAACAAGGAGTAAAATGACAGGGGATATCCCTTACCTATTGACAAGGAACCTTATGCTCACTGAGACCGAGGAGGAAATTCATAGGATCCTCCACCTCCTCCTCTTATGTTGACCGCCATTTTCATTATTGTGTTTAATTTGGTTCCTTGTTTTTTGTGCTTTTGTTATCTTTTTTTAGTTGATATGCACTTGAGATAGTGTAACTTGTGATTTGGGTTGCCTCAAATTAACCCATTTATAATTTTGTTCTTCTCCCAAAACTCACCTAATTCAATGTGATTTGATTTTTAAAATTAAGTTTTCCAATTTTTGTTTTTATTTTTTTTTGGGTATAACTAACAATATACTATATTTTTTTATATTAATACGGATGCGTTTTTCAATCAAAAAAATCGCGGGTTCTCCAATTTTAGTCAGGGCGAAGATAAAACCCCCGGTTTCTCCGAAATATGTCGAAAGGTGCATAGAATTTTCAGCCCACATTGTTTTTCCTTAGACGAATGCATTAGCGATATTCTCTAAATCCCGCGCGTAAGACATATTCTCAAGCGTATTATCCACTCCTAAACCAACATAGCAACTTCTGCTGTTCATCTGCAACTTCTGCTGTTCATCTGCAAATCCCGAGCGTAAGATATATATATATATATATATATACTTTCTATTTCTTAAATTTCCTCTGCAACTTCTGCTGTTCATCAATTATGTCTTCACTTTATCACACGTTTACAAATGGGGAAAATACACCCAAAGTCAAGCAAAATACTTCCCATCAAATCACTCCCCAAGTTAGTCAGCAAAAAGGTAATACAATTTCCGAGAAAACAGGTAATAAATATGATGATGTTGATAAATCAGCAGATGATTTTATAAGCAAATTATTTCACGATGATTTTATAAGTAAATTATTTGATTTTATAAGTAAATTATTCTTATTTGATTTAAAATATTTTTATTATATTTCATTTCATTGCTTCAATTGTACTAATTTTCAAGAAAATAGACCGTGTATTTGAGTGGTTAAAGTAGGGCTTCATTTGTTGAATGGAAGTTTAATAATTCAATACCCACCTGAGTTGGGATTATTTTTGTAAATGCCTCTTCTAAGCTTTTGGAAGCCTGGATTGTATAACACACTGAAACAACAATTATAAAGATTTTGACGACTATGTTTTTCAGTTTGTTACATTGAAAGATATTCTACAATGATAATAGGGAGAAGAGAAATTTAATATTGTACGGGATATTTTATAAATTTATTTTGAAAATAACTTCGGGTTTGTGTAGAACGACGAGCCATTTAGCAATAAAAATCCACATCTGTAATGTCTGTATAAGTGTTATTTTCAAATATCAACATCTTTTCTTTTCTTTTTTTAATTTCTCTCTTTTTTTTTTTTAAATGTACATTCAGACATATATTTGCCCCGATAACACTTTTAGATATTATACATTTATCAAATTCAATGATCTTAAAATTTTCTTCGTAAGTCATGTTTTAAGCTAACATTTGTAATATTTGTTTTGTTAGGTTTTATTTCAAACTTTATTCCAAATTATCCCACTTAATCAACGGATGATATTATCCTGGATCAAACATTTCATTCAGAACAATAACCTGCCCAATTTGAATGATATTATCTGATCTAAACAATAACCTGCCCAATTTGATAGTTTTCATTTGTGGCAGCTCTTATCAATTTCATTATCATGAAGAGTTGGTCAAAGTATGTTGTTCGTACATTTATGATATTTTCTCTCGATCAAAACCCGCAGGATCTATGTTTATTAGTTTTAAAATGTTTATATTTATGTACAATCATTTATTTTGATTTTAATTATCATATATTAATATATTTTAAATAAATTTATGTAAAATATGTTAAAAAATATTATTTTTGAAGTTATAAATTTAATTTAATATATAAATTTCGGAAAAGAATACTTTTTAGTGTCTTTTACATTAATTTATTTAAAATAAATATATTAATTTATATAATATTTTTTTTAAACAATTGTATTATTTATTTTTTTCAATTTAATTAAACAACTTCTTTAGAGACAAAATATTTAATTAAAAAAATTATAACAAAAATATAAAATAAAAAAATTTAAAAATAATTCAATTTTGCATATGATTAATAGATGACAAAGGATAAAGTACTTTCTAATAAAGAAAATGGATGTACACATATTATCATATAGTCACTTTTGTTATATTGCCTTTATTTTAATTGTTTGTGTTGTTTATTAAAAAAAATTATAGAAGGAAAGGTACTTAAAAATATTTAATTGCATTTTACAAAACATAATCAATAAATTTCACATGACATAACTAGATATTATTCAAATATTATAAACCAATATTTATTTTTAAATTATATAATAAAAATAAGGAAACAATAACAAAGAAAATATGGACTAGTTTCATTCACATTAGTATCAATTCATGTAATTGAACACCATATGTTGTTAGAAATATTTGTTTTTAAAGCCAAAAAAACAAACACAAATTAAAATTTTGTTAAAAAATGTAGTATTATTTAATAGAACTTAATGTAGTATAATAAATCATGTCAAACTTAGTCTTGTTGGCATCCCAAACTTGTCAATTATCTCAACAATATTCAATACATTAAAAGAAACTTCTTTAATTATAAAGATAATAATATCTTATAAGCCACCAAATATCATTTCCCATGAATATTTCAAATAATTATGTATCTTATTTGTTATCTTAACAATTCTATTTGATATTACATACTTTTTTCTATTTTCAAGTTGGTTATCAAATTCATTTGAAAAATCATTGAAACATATCATACATATATTTACTTTGTCACTACCAACAAAATCAAATACAAACAATTTTTAGAAAAACAAAATTATTATCATATTCTTGAAAGAAAATCTTTGTCAACACTCTTCCCTCTATTGACCATTATTTTTCCCTGCATTTAAGTCATTGATAGGAAAAATATTTTTTTATGAAATCATTACCTATGGTAAGAATCTCAACAGGTTTTGGTGTATAAATTTTGGTCTGTAAGGAAATGGCACCTACCAAAGAATTTGTTTGTACTTGTTTCTTGTATGTGTCTAGTACACATGTTAGGTTGTCAATCTTACTGAGTTTGGATGCAATAATTTATAAGTCTATTATTACAATGATTATTTTTTAAAAGAAAAAACATAATTATTTTGGAAAAACACTAAAATGGAGATATGTTACTCATGTTCAAAAGGAATAAAATAACATGTAGTTTAAATTTTATCTTTTTATTTCAATATCTCCTATGAGCAAAGAAGAAATAATATTTTCAGTTAAAGATGTAACCACCATACCAATATCAATGTTTATAATATCGATATCAATGTTTGTAAATGAAACGCTACAAATAAAAAAAACACTTGTAGAAAAATCTTTAAAATTATACTATATATATATATATATATATATATATATATATATATATATATATATATATATATATATATATATATATATATGACTATTCATTTTACAAACTTTTATTTCTTTTTCTCTTGGAATTTTACAGTAATAAAATATTTCTATAAAATTTAATTAAAATTCCATATTTAATAAATCGAATCAAACATTTTCAAAACCAGTATAATCAACAAGTTTATTTTGATTACTTCAAGGGTAAAGTCCCTCTTGAAATCCGGTTAAAATAATGGGTATAAAAACATTGACAAGATCACAGTGTGAAACTATAAGGATTCTACAACTTTACCAAGAGTTTTCTCTTGTTTCCCTTTGTTAATCTAGAACATTGCAAAGCCATTGTCAGTGATGGCCTTTGGTTTGTTCATAACACATTGGTTATTTCTTTGTATTGGGCTCAAGACTTTCAGGTCTCTAAATAATACAAGTTTAATATTTTAATCTAGATAGAATTCTGAGGTTTACCTCTCCCCTTATAGGTCTTCATCATCCAACTGATTAAACCCCTATGATAGTTCATCTACCATGAAAAAATTAAGTTTTTTTTATCACATCCTAAAAAATGGGTTTGCATTGATATTAACCTAGAAAAATAACTTAAGGAGTCCATAGCTCGATTCAAGTGGGAAACATTCAGTTCACATAGTGCATCGTTTATATAAATTTCCTAAACACTTATTTCAATTGTCAATCCTCAGATCACATGATTCAAGAATGCCCTTTAATGTTCCCGACTCCTCTTATTCCTAACAAAAAAGGTGGCTCTAAGCTCAAACCCAAAAATAAGAATTTTTAGGTTGGACCACATTCACTAATAAGATAAATAATCTAGCCCATGGCAATGTCAAACCATATCTTATTGTGTACCAACCCATAGGTGGTCCTATTTCTTCAACTTCTATTGGTAAAAAAAAACTCATGTACTCAGTAAGGTGTCACCTACTATTTCTTGTTCACCTCAAGTGGTGTCCAAATTTATTCCTTCACCATTCTCTAATCCTTTGGCTCCATCCTGATAACCCTCTTTTGGATGACAACTTCAAAATCTGAGGCCAATATCATTACTCCCAACTGCAAGGTTATTTTATGGCATTCCCATAGTCCCTCGCCTTTTAGAGATGATGTGTATATGCCATATAAATGACATTATTTTTATCTAGATGAGTGTATGATGTACAATCCCAATTTTAATTAATTTTTTGCCCTTGAAGACCTTTCAAAGGGAGATGACATGAATCTAGATGTTTCCCAATGTTAGACTACTCATGGAATGTTTGAGTTCTTATTGATCGGACACGTAAGTGTATGGTGACTTGAACAGTTGTAAAAAAAATCACATGGAAATTCTCTACATGCAAGAAGTCAATATTTTTGACTTCTTTCTTCAATCTATTGCTCGCACTATTTGACCTAGTACTTTATGTTGGGCCACTTGTCATGAACCTAGTTGTAGAGGTGTCATCACTCTTTTGATACCTAATCTTTTTCAAAATGTTATTTATTGGGATTCATACCCCACTCATAGGTTCATCTTAACCCTTTTTGATTTTGACAATCACATTATTAGACTTATCAATATGTGTACGTCTAATAATGTTATACAATGAATTTATATTTGGATATGGTTGGCATATTCTTTCCCTAATTCCCACTAGATCATCTATAGATATTTTAACTTGGTTGAATCCCCTAAAGATAAAGAGGGCCATCTACCCATGTGTTGGTTTTCTTGGCAGTAGGAGGCATGATTCTACATGTGTAACAAACTTGGTGTGTTTGATTTTTATCACCACTAAAGGAGGGGTTTAGATTATCCATGGTTCACTTGGTCTAAATTTTTAATGGGAAAGATAGAGTGTTTAAGCATATTTATCATGCTCTTCTTAAAGAACATGAGCATTTTTTCAATAAATCATGTACATTATCGACAGGTTACTCTACTCCCTGAAATGTTTTTGTTAGATCACCACCCTATTTGCTTATGCATTGAATAAATTAGTCCTTAGATTAGACCCTCCAAGACATATTTATATCTTAACATAGCTCATCTCAAGTATGAAATAATTATTGGGAATATTATTTGAATTTGTAATTTGGTTCCCAGACCCATTGGGGATACTAGTTGGATTCAATGGTGGTCTAATGCCATTTATATGGTAAACAAGATGTTATCTTCTGATAGTGCCTTCATCATGCCACAAATTATGAATTCCTTAGAGTTTCATAGGAGGTTGAGGCTTCTCATTTAATACTCATATTCATACTCAATTAGCCCTTTGGAGTTAAAAACTCCAAGTTGAAGATACATACAAGGCTGGAGGAGTACAAATTCAAGCTTGTATGAATTAGTTGAAAATTAGAGATAAAGTTATCAAATAATTCTTTTCTATCCTTCATTCAATATTATTTACTTATAAAATCAAATCCATTAAGGATGTTGTAGTTAGAGTTACAAAATTACCTAATATTTTGTAATCTTTTGTGCACCTTTATCATGGCATGTTTTCATCTCAACCTATTACTACTAGATGAGAAGTTTATCTCTCTCAATACCTTTGTGTTTTCCTTTGTAAGCTTTCTAAATCTCAGAGGATTGCTTGTGATAAACCACTTAGCTTGAATGATATTAGGAAAGTTATTTTGTAAATGACCACTGACAAAGCCCCAGGTGTTGATGGTTTTCCTTGTGAGTTCTATCAATTCCTATGTGATATTATGGGACTTGATCTTTATAAAGATTATTCTGAATCCATTTTGACTAATTCTCTAGGCTCTCTCATCAACCAAGGTAATTTTAAGTTTATTCCTAAGACTAGTGATCCTAAAGTCATTTCTAATTAGAGAGTTGTCACCCTTCTCAATGTATTTTCTAAAGTTATTACTAAAATTACAGTCCTTATAATTAAGCATATTCTTCCTTTAATTTTTTGAAGTGAATAAACAAGGTTTATTCAACATAGATACATTCTCAACAATGTCACTATTATCTGGGAAGATATGGAATGGGATAGGGCTTCCAACCAAAAGGCCTTATTTATCAAGATTGATATTCAGAAGTTTTATGATCAAATAGAATGGCCCTTCATTTCAATAATACTACAGGCTCTTAGTTTTGGCCCTAGGTTTGTTTAGGTTGTCAACATGTTTTTTAAACATGTTGATGTTTGAATTACTATCAATGGTGCCCAATCTCATCACTTTTAACTTCATAGATATATCAGGGAGGGTTAACCATTAGCTACTTTTTACATCTTGGTTGCTGAGGGTTTTAGCTATCTTTTGGACAAATATGCTTCTAGGGGTTTGGTGAAGGGTATTTCTCTCCCTAACTCAATCCATCAGTTGATTAATGGCACTTCATAAATGACTCCTTTCTTACCATTCACATGAGGAAGAAGATTCTATTAAAAATGCTATGGAATGCCTTGACATATTTTGCCTTGCTTCTGGGTGTTCCATCCAATGGAATAAAACCTAGTCCTATCACTAATCTCTCTCCCCAAAAGCTCCTTGCCTGGAGGGATTTGAATGGTAGTGGATTACCCCTAGGGTTCAATTCAAATTATTATGTATTTCCTTTGCATTTAGAGCTTTTCATGTTGATGTTTTTTTATGTGGTTCAAAAGGCCAAGAAAAAAACCTGCTAGATCACCAAACTCTTGTCATTAGCAAGAAAGTTTTAGATTTTCTCTAAGGTTTTAGCTACTATTCATATCTACCACTCCTCTTCTTGGGATCCTTCCAATCCTGCCTATCCTAAATTGGAAAATATTTTATGAAATTTTATATGGGCCAATTTTGAAGGTCATAAAGGATTCCAAGGAGTTTTCTGGGGCATTTGTTGTCAACTTAAAGAGATAGGAGGGCATGGGCTCATTGACATTAAATGCCAAGATTTTTCTCTCAATTTCAAGTGGATTATCAAGATTTTAGAAGGTGATAAAGTTTTGGAAAATATTGTTAAGATATTATATTTATCAAGGATGTCTTCTTGGCATAAAGCCCTGACAAGGTCTTGGTTTGTGAAGCCTTCTCATTACCCATGTTTCTATTAAGATCGGACGTAAATTTCTTATGCACAGCATCTGAAAAGCTTAGAAATAACTCAAACCTAACCTCATATGATTAGGGAAGGGTTTTTAAAATGGTCTCTCTCTAAATTATCATTCCCTATGGTAGTCCTTAACACTCAATTTTCCCTTTGTTATGGTCCCTTGGATCAAGAGTTCGAGATTATTTTAAAAGGGTATTAAAACCATTGGGGATTTATTCTTCAAGGCTAGTCATGACTAGCTCCCTTGGAATCTTATGAAGGTCAAATTTAATCTTATATTTAATGAAGATACAAAATCTTTTTCTGAGATTTAGAGTTCCATACCTGAAGAGTATTTACGCAACATTGGTGTTTCCTCTCTTACGCCCCGATGTAAGGATTGGCATTGGCCTACAACTACTCACTTTTTTCAGTACTCTCTTTGATAGGGGTATAATCTTTTAGCTCCTAAGCACATTGAAAATAAAACCCTCAACCATTGGTGGAATCTTAGATCCATTCAAGTTGTTTGGTCTAGAAGATTTTCTACTATTTGGGTTGATCTCATCGAGCCTAAAAATCCCATTTCCTTTGGTGTTTTATGTACTAGGATTTACCTATAGGTGACCATCTCAAGCACATGGGGGTTTCAAATCTCATTTATCTAGCTTGTCACCAGTTAAAAAACCTTAAACATCTTTTTTGGTTTTATCCTCATGCCCAGTCTATTTGGAGATAGATTCACAGCCTCTTTAAACCCTTTAGAGCTGGATTTTTCAGTTGGAAAATGTCTCTCTTGGGGGATTTTACCTTGTTTCCTACAAGATACAACATATTTTGGTATATATTTTTGTTCTGACACTTTTTTTCACATTTGAAAAATTAGAAATAATGTTTGTTTTAATCACAAAGAAATGGAAAAGACATTTTTTGTAACTAGCAAAGTTGTGATTTCTAATGTTACCCTCCAAATCCAAGTCAAAACTGATAAAGTTTATCTTAAGCTTCATCATCTATAGATCCTCTTGGATCACTTGGAGAATACTCTGTGTTGTTAGCCATGAACTTCAAAACTTACCTAACGCAATAATGTGACTTGACATTTACAATCTGACTTTTTCATTTTATTTTATTTTTAAATAATATAATATATTTTATTATATTAATACAAGTACATTTTTCAATCCTAAAAAATCCAAGGTTCTCCAATTTTGGTCAAGGCGAAGATAAAACCCCGGTTTCTCCGAAATATGTCGAAAGGTGCATAGAATTTTAGCCCACATTGTTTTTCCTCAAACGAATGCATTAGCGATATTCTCTAAATCGATAAAACACAATGGTATCAGACTGGGTCTGTCTATGTTAAATTGCGTAACGGGATTTGTTTAAGGAAAATCCCGCGTGTAAGACATATTCTCAAGCTTACTATCCACTCCTAAACCGACATAGCTAATACATATACTCTCTACTTTCAATTTCTTAAATTTCTTCTGCCTTTGTTACCTTCTGCTGTTCGTCAATTATGACTTCAGTTCATCACACATTCAGAAATGGGCAAAATACCTCCCATCAAATTACTCCCCAAGTTACTCAGAAAAAAGGCAATGCAATTTCTGAAAAAACAGGCAAGAAATATGATGATGTTGATAAATCAGCAGAGGATATTATAGCCAAATTTCACCTCATTTGGAGATGGAGAGACTGAAATCACAGGAACGCTACAAAGAGATGCTTGAAAGAGGAACTTGACGATAATAAAAATATGCTATTCAATATTCTTCATAGAAAAAAACCAGGAAAATATGATTCTTTCATTCTTGTAGTAAATTATTTATAAAGAATTAAAAATTTGTCAATGAAAGGATTCCATTCTTATTTGATTTAAAATATTTTTATTATATTTCATTTCATTGCTTCAATTGTAATAATTCTCAAGAAAATAAGCCGTGTATCTGAGTGGTTAAAGTAGGGGTTCATTTGTTGAATGTTTCTTTTAAATTTTCGAAGCGATGATGGTGATGGTGATGGTGATGAAGAATGATCTCGTATTGTTCAACCACATCTTAAAAATAAAATCATCGAAAAACAACACCAAAAATAAAAAAAGGGTTTAAAATAAAATCATCGAAAAACAAAACAAAAAATAGGGTTTTACATTATCATAAATAAATGGGAAGGCTTCGGGTCTGTGTAGAATGAATGGCCATTGGTGATGATGTCTTCGCCCAACTTCACTGTAACTGTGTAATGTTTGTCTACAGTAAGCTCAAAACTCGGAAGTCTTCGTTGTAGTCTGTAAAGATAATAGGAATAATATCCTATAAGCCAACTAATATCATTTCCTATGAATGTTCGATATAATTATATATCTTATTTGTTATCTTAATAATTCTATTTGATATTATATTTTTTTTTATTTTTATTTTTAAATTGATTACATTTATTTCTTGTATGTGTTTAATATATATGTTGGATTCTCAATCTTATTGTGTTTGGATGTAATAATTTGTAAGTTTATTATTACAACAATTATTTTTGAAAATAAAGTACATGATTATTTTAGAAAAACATTTAAATGAAGATATGTTATTTACTTTCAAAAGAAATAAAATAATATGTAATTTATATTTCATATTTTCATTTCAATATCTCCT
This sequence comes from Torreya grandis, assembly GCA_037957365.1. NCBI lineage: Eukaryota > Viridiplantae > Streptophyta > Pinopsida > Cupressales > Taxaceae > Torreya > Torreya grandis. The sequence continues at coordinate 1,002,781 of JARHVA010003287.1, forward strand.
ATGAGTAAAGAGTAAATTATATTTTCAATTAAAAGATATAACCACCATGTCAATATCAATATTTATAATGTCAATATTAATATACGTAAATTAAACACTACAAACAAATGAAAATAGTAAAAAAATATTAAAATTATATTGTATACATTTAAAAAAATAATACAACCACTATCTATTATTATTCATTTTCCAAAATTTTCTTTATTTTTCTTTTGGAATTTTACCGTAATAGAATATTCTTTTGACATCAACATAATCAACAATTTTATTTTACAAGCATAATCTTCTCATTAGACAACATTAAAAAATCTTGTTTTAGTATAGTTTACTATTTAACTTATGATGTATAAGTGAAGTTTCATCTTGAAAATATTTTTATCAACACATTGATTATTTATTTCAATGAAAATACATATACTTAGATATCAAGTTAGACACATTTCTCCAGATGTTTACTACATATGTCAAAAATATTAATAATGGCCACAATCCATTCGAAAATACCAACAAAGATCACCACTAGTCTCAGGAATAACCCATAGTTATTATAGATTTGAATTTGGGTGAGACTTCAAATAACTAAATCACTTAACCAACTCATCCACATTTCATTGATTATTTTTAAAACTATCTTATTATACAGGATTATCAACTTTTATTTTATTTTTTATTAGATTAAAAATAAAAATTTAATATAATATTACTAAATATATTTTGGTCCAATTAAATGTTTACATAAAAATATATCATTAATTCAACATTTACATTTACATAATTATTAAGAAACATACATAATTAACCCATAAAATTTTATGTTTACATAAAAATATAAAAATAATTCAACATTTACCTTTACGTAAAAATTAATAAACATACATAATTAACTCATATAATTTTATGTTTACATAAAAATATATTATTAATTTAAACTTTTATATAAATATTAAAAAAAAAATTAATCATGAATTTTAATGTGATTATTTTGATAGTTTAACTCATTTAATAATTGATCAACGTAGCATTTTATTTTAATATAATAGATAAAAACTGAGTTTTAAAAGGAGCCACGCACAAGAAGCATAAGATAACATTTAAGTCTACCAACAACACATTTTCTAATGGCACTAGAAATATAAAAACGATCAAATAAATAATTAATTGTCCAAACACCAAACACAGAAAAATAAACAACAAACAATAAATCAAAAAACCTTCTGCTTTCAACTAACTACCCACCAAGATTCAATAGAACTTTCTACTTTACCTTCTACCTCTAATGACCTTATGTGAAGGATGTAACAAGTTTGTTATTTTTAAAGAGATTCGTGTGTATAATTTATTATTTCACACATATTTTTGTAATTATTAGACTTTTACTTTTTTAATTGTAAATGCATCAACATAATTAAAAAATAGGAATATAAATTATATTATGATCTATAATAAAAAAATTTAGTATAAGATATATTCAATGAGAGTCGTGTGGTGGTTAATTCATATTTTTTATATAAAATTATTTATAGTTGATTATTTGTCTATAATTATAATAATTAAAATGTTATTAATTTTGTTAATAAATATTTATATTAAATTGAATCAATTAATCTAATTTGTAAATATGTATTTAACATATTGTAGTTCTCATAAACAATTACATGAATAAAATTTCCAACATTAATAATATTTATTACCAATTAATAAATGATAATAATTATAGTAACCAAAATTTATAATTAAATTGTTTAATATTAATAATATTTATTTGTAATTGAACATAAAATTAATATTTTAATATATATTTAAAAAACTTAATATTTATAATATTATAAATATAGACTACACTAACTACAATTTTTAACTAATTTATATATTTATTATATAATAAATAACTTTCAAATTATAATTAATATTTATATGTCAACTTGTTAGCCACTCAAATCCAACTCTTTTATTATTTGAGGGAGAGCGAGTGTGATTGTGATTCTATAGTATCCAATTTTTGGGGATAGCCTCTAAATTAATGAGATGGCTGTGAATTTTGTGTCCTTTTAGAGAATATATCCTCTCGTTTCATAATAATGCATGTCTTAAGCCTTCTATCATTACCTTCAAACACGTGTCAATCTAAAAGCTAAATATAATCATCTTTTAAATTTTATTTTGGTTGAAGAAGTTTGTGCAGAAATAGAAATGGTTTGGTATATCTGATGTGTAAGCATAGTGCCACCCCACGTGGCATGAGATCTATCTTGGTTCTATACAACAAATGTGCCAAGTGGTCTGTCAAAATAAATGTTGTTTGTTTGGAATGTCAAGTGGCATAGTCCCTTAGAATATGGCCCCAACTCAATCAACAGACAAATAAATACTTAAAAACATGGTAAACAAAATAAATTGTATTCATCCTTAAAAAATAAATGTAAACTATCAATCAAATACATAAAGTAATACATGTCTATTACTATAATTAAATTATATTAAAATATTATATTAAATATAAATACAAATTATTGATCGGATTGTATATATGTTGGATTTTTGATGTGATAGTTTTAAAATAAAATTTTCTAAACCATCCTTTAAAATGTTTTGGCTAGTAACAAATTCATAAACCAAGGAATCCTAGAGCATGATATAGTCAATGAAATAGCATGTATTATCATTACAATGTGATGTGTTTTAGATGGGATAATTCCACTTATTTATTGATTTAAATTGGATCATGAAAGTTAGTAAAATCAACTAACTAAGCCATTATTATCATTTTCTAGTAAAGCTTGAATAGATAATTAATTTTAAACACACTCAATTTAATGATTTTCAATAAAAATATAATATATAATATTTTTAAGGGGTTTATAAATGTTTTAAGCAGTTCTAATTTGATTCAAACACTTTTAATTTAATTAAAGAAGGTTCTTAAACAATGAAAAATAGAGTGCATATTTTTGAAAGACAAAACCATCACAAAGAAGGGGGTGGCCTTTTCATTTGTGTCATGGTGGTTTAAAAAAAAATGTGGTAGTTGTGAGATTTTTATGGTGAAAGTCTTTCCCTCACATATTTTGTAGTTTTTATAGGGTGAAATGAACATATAGATGGTGCTTCTTCTAATTATTTTTATTTTGATATTTTATATTCAATTTTATGTATTTCATTTATTGATATTTATTATGAATCATATTTCTCAATTAATTCTTAATGGTTTGAGTTTAATAGGAAGTTGAGTGCATGTGTAGTTGAAGTAGGTTGTAAAAAGATTGTAAGTATTAGGATATTATTTACATGATGATATAGCCTTGAAGGATTTAAGAAGGAAACTTATTCTTGTAATATTACAAAATATAGTTAAAATTCTCTTTGTGTGGTGTATGTTAGCAGATTGGTTTTCTAAATATTTTTTGTTTACAATAAGTTAAGATCTTTGGTTTTCTCCTCCAGATGGCTCTGTGAAGTATTTGGCCAAACGTCACCTAAGTCACTACTTTGCATGAAGTAGGACATGGTAGTGCTTGTATCTTAGTTACCTTTAAAATATCCTCTACTATTATTACCACGACGGAAGACCCCTCACATTGGATAGTATGGATTATTCTTGACATTGATGACCAGTCTTTTGGCATCCTCAACATATATGTTCCCAATGATGACCCTTACCACTCCCTACTCTAGTGATCTTTGGAAGATGGGTTACCTCTTGACACTTGGCTGGTGTGCAGTGACTTTAATATGATTGAACACCTCCAATACAAGGTTGGGGTCCTCCCCATGCATTAGTGTGTTGATGAGTATGAGGCTTGGTATTATTTTTAAAATAAATGGGGGATGGAAAACCCTCTCATCTGGCGGTGGATGTTTACTCCCATGTCTTGGTTTACGTGGTCCAACTTCCAAATTGGGGATCATCGCATGCTCAAACAATTAGACCTATTTATGATGTCAAAGAAAAACCTCTTTGTTTTTTCCTACATTATTGGTCAGCCTATCAACTTCCACTCAGATATTGTCTTGTCAGACCACTTGCCCATTTCCTACAAATTGGAATGAACCCCTAAGCAGTATAAGGTGCCATGTAATCAATTCTTTCTCAACATGTCTATGTTGAGTCATATTGGCATCATCCAAATCATCCACCAAATGTAGGACTTAGCCCCACAACCCCCATATGTCATTAGATGGATTGAGTGGTGGATTGAATCCATTCTTTGCACCACCTCCTTCCTCCACCATCATGACTAACATGTTGCATGGATTCACAAATGCTGAGAGGAGACTACCATCTAAGAATTCAAATGGGTTTCTAACTCCCTTGAGATAGATCCTTTCAATATCCAGCTTCAAAGACTTGCTGCCTCTCTCAAACACCATCTTAAGATGGTGGATAATCATGCATTTAGGCAAGCCTAGCTTTGAGTTTGATTGCATTATCTCAAAGTTGGTGACAAAGCCTCCAAGGATTTTTTCAAAGTGATGAAACAGCAAGCCCACATAAAATTAAATCCATACAAGTGGCTCAATCATGTCTCACCTCTCAAGTTGATATCTCCTCAATTTTTTTAGAGCATTACCAATAGGTTTTCCATGCATAGCCTAAGAGGTTGTGTGCTCTTCAAAATTGTCTCAAAGTGGGGCCTTGAAAGATCAAGCCTACAAATAAGTACTTATGTGATACCTCACTCGCCCTATAGGATCTTATGGAGGCTTTGATCTATATAAGTAATGATAAGGCTATCAACCTCAATGGCTTCCCCTATAAGTTTTACAAATCCACTTGGGAATTCATCAATTCTAACTTATTTCAAGTCTATTAAAAAGCACTACAAACTTAGTCTCTTAGCCCTATGATCAACTGAAGCAATATCAAATTCATCCCTAAAGCTAAGGATATTGAATTTCTCATCATTTAGAGGCTAATAACTCTGAAAAATGTTTCTTAAAACATCCTTGCCCAATCCCTTAGCACCCATATTGGCTTATCTTACCTTCCATTGTTAGACCAGAGCAAACATGTTTTGTTAGAGGGATGTATATCCTTGACAATCTTATTGGAGTCTAAGAGGGCATGGCCTACGCCCACTCCTCTCTATGGAGATTTAGTTTTATGATGCTAGATTTTGAAAAAGCTTATGACAAAATCGAGTGTCACACTATTCTTACCATGCTCAAAGTTCTTGACTTTGGTCCCTATTTTATTGGAGTTGTGCAGACCTTACTTCATGATGCCTCTACTTGAATCACTATCAATGGCTAGTAGACTCCAAAAATTAAACTTCAGCACTCTATATGTTAAGTATGTCCCCTTGTTCCAACACTTTATGTTCTTGATACTTAAGCTCTAGGGTACCTTTTGGATTTTAAGGCCTCTCAGGGGCTTGTTTGAGGCATTAAGGCATTATTTTTATTGACTGCACCTCTTGGTTTAATAATGGTCACTTTGTAGATGACACCTTTCTCACACTTGAAGAGCAAGAGACCACATTCACTAAAGCCATTTAGTGTCTTGATACCTTTTGTTTATCTTTAGGCTCAAGCTTTTAATGGAGGAAAAACTAGTGTTTTTGTCAAAGCATGATGCTTGCACCTGAGTGACTTAAAAAAATTATGTAGTAATGGCTTGATTAGGGAGAAAAAATCATGTTCTTGGGCATATCCTTTACATTTGATACCTAGCCTTCTAAGCTTTGACAGTATATTCTCAATAGGATTGTAAGGAAAGTTTATTATTTGATCACTAAGGCCCTCTATCTAACAAGAAAGTTCCAAATTTGTATCAAGATTTTGGTCCACTCATGTGTACTAATCTTCTTGTTTGGCCCATTCTAAATATTCTTATAATAGTCTATCCAAGCTTCTATGTGATGTCCTCTAGGCCAATTATAACAAATCTTGAGGTTTTCATCATGTGTCCTAGGATATTTATTTTTTCCCTCATGACAAAGGTGGTATGGGCAAGAAAATCCTCCTCCACCACTATATTTTGTAAGGTTCTCCTTATGGCAAAATTAATTTGTAGAATATTGGCTTTCAGTCTCTTCTTATCACTACTGTGCCAGTGAAAATTACAGTGTCTTTCATGGTCAAGAGTATTTGGAAAGATTTTGAAGCAGTCAAACCCCACTTGAAGTGTGTAGGGGATAGATTTTGTATAGGTTTATATTTAAATTATCATAGTTTATGGTGGTCTCCTATTCTAACTAGTTCTTCTATTCCCTGGCTAAAATGCCTAGTATTAAAGTGTTACAATTATACCATAAAAGAATTTGCACTATTCATGATTTGGTTATTTCTAAAGACTATATCCATTGGCTAGATTTGAAAATCAAGTTTTAATTAAATAATGTTGACTTACCTTCTATCCTTCACATTCAAGAGTTATTCCTTGATGTTATGCTCCACAAGCTTGGCCTTCGGCCTCCTTAAGGATGGTGGAAAGACTAGATGTGGAACTGTGATACACATTTTAAAGCCTACTCTCTCAAGACTTCTGTATCAAGTGATGAGTCCCTTCTTCCTAACTCTCGACAGTCATAAAGTATTTTAAGGTATTTAGTCCTCTCCTAAGACCTAACTCACCTATCTAGAATGTGTGTGGACCTCAGGATTGGAGCCTAAATTAGCTCACTTTCTTTGGTGCTTAATTTACCAAGGGCTCCAAGAAAGCATTGAAGTAGAATTTGACCCCACAATAGTGACCATTTTTCACCTCACCATCCTCCAAAGGGTGGTTGGAGTGATTTTGTAAAATATGATGTTGGTCTTGTTCGATGGTCTCTAGTGAGTACTATTATCTACTCAACCCATTGATGGTTGGCCAATAATAATACATGATGCCCCTTTCGATGGTTAGACTGCTTCAGAGATCTCGAACATAGAACCACCTGATTGATCATCACTTCCTAACCTGATGACCCTTTGCCTTCACCTATTAGGGTAGTGACATGTGATTGATTTTCTCTATGGTTATTTATAGTTGTATGTGTTCTTAATGTGCTCTATCCAAAAACTTGTTGATGTTTTGAGCTGGTGTTTTTTTTATTAGCATGGAGCATGGGCCATGATCTGTCTAGCCACGTTACTATGTGACCTTCTATTTTATATTTTGATTTTTTAATATAGTATGAGGTGTTCCAATGGTAAAAAAAGCCCAAGTTCTCCAATTTTGGTCAAGGTGAAAATAAAGCTCCCAATTTCTCCAAAATAGTCTAAAGGTGCATAGAATATTCCACCCATATTGCTTTTCCTTTAACGAATGCATTAGTGATATTATCTAAATAGATAAATCACAATGGTGTTAGACTCAGCATATGTTAAATTCCATAACAGGGTTTGTTTAAGTAAATTCATAGGATCCTCCACCTCCACCTCCTTAATGAAACCAAAAAAATACAAGACCAAAAATTTCAATAGGCCAAGATCTTGAAACAATACTCAGAAATTAATTCTTATTAATTGCTTTAAATATTTATAACTAAAACCATGCTTAAATAAGCCTCAATTCAGAGTTAGAGTTGACATGCAAAAATTCTAAAAAAACTAATGTCTAAAATAAAACTTCTATTTGTAGCAGCTACTATTTTTAGTAAGTCACGCATGCAAGCACATGCAGCTCTAAAAATATCTTGAAATATTCTAAACACTAAAATTAGCCTATGGGATGAAATTCAACTGAAGTTGACTTTCAGTTCTAAAAATATACAATTTCTAAAAAATAAAAAAATACCAAAAAAATTTTAAACTAAATTTTTGGACCCTATTTTTTTGGCATCATTCTCCTCTGGTTGAAAATAACTCAGCTCCCACAAGTTGTCTTGATTGTACTACTTCCATTTGTCTTTGTCAATCTTCTTTAGCTACCATTCTATAATCCAAGTATTGTCTTCTTATTGCAATCCTTCCCACTGGACCAAATACCTATTATAATTCCCTTACATTGTGCTCATTGTCTTCATATCCAAAACCTATACTATCTTAAACTTCTTTTTCTTTGGAACCTACTGCTATCGATTTAATTCTTCATCTTCATCACCTTCACCATCTTCTCCATAGAATTCATATAAATATGAAACATTAAATAATAGAGATATATTAAAATTTTGTGGTAAACTCACCTCATAAGCATTGTCATTAATTTTCTTCACAATTATGCATGGTCAAAGTTTTTTTTATTTTAATTTATTGTATGTGCCTTTTGAAAATATTTCTTTCCTCAATTAAACCATAACCAACTCTCCTTCTTCAAATACCTTGGATCTTTTCTTGACATCTGCTGCGACTTTATATTTCTCATTACTTTCTTGTAAATTTTTTCTTACTCCTTGTAACTGTTGCATATGCTCTGCAAATACTTATGAATCATCACTAATTTGATCTGCAATTAGTAATTTTACCAAATCTAAAATATCCATAGGATTTCTCCTATAAATAATTTGAAAAGGTGACTTTCCTATTGACCTATTCACTGAACGGTTATATGCAAACTTAGTTTATGGTAAAGCCATGTCCCATTGCCTTGGTTTCTCTCCCACTATGCATCTCAATAAATTTCTCAAGCTCCTATTCACAAGTTCTATCTGTCCATCTATTTGTGGGTGATATGCACCACTAAATTTTAGGTTATTACTCATCTTTTTCTATAATGTCCTCCAAAAATGACATAGGAATTTTGTGTCCCTATTTGAAGTAATATTTTTTAGAACACCATGCAATCTCACAATATCCATAAAAAATAATGTTGCAACTCTAGTGGCATCATTGATTTTCTTACATGTAATGAAATGAACCATTTTTAAAAATATGTCTACAACAACAAAAATTGAATCATTACCTCTCTATGTGTTTGGCAATCCCAACATAAAGTCCATACTAAAATATGTCTATGGTCCTCTTGTAATTGGTTAATGGCATGTATAGTCCAATATTTTGTGCACATCCTTTAGCTACTTGACATATTCTGCACCTTGAAACATACCTTGTCACATCTTTGTTCATCTTTGGCCAAAAAATCTTTTCCTCCACCAAAGCTACTATCTTCGTCTTACCAAAATTTCCACTAAACTGCCACTATATAATTCTCTTATTATATTGTATCATACAGACCCAACTAGAATGCATAATTGTTTCCTTTTAAAGAGATAATCTTTATGTATAATATATTCATCATGAATAGCATTTTTACCATCTTTTAATGGACTCATACACTACTCAACTATCTTACCAAAATATGGATTAGTATCATATAATTCTTTGATAGATTCAAATCCAACTACTTCACTCACCATAGTAGTTAATAATGCTACCCTTCTGCTCAATGCATCAACGATCTGACTCTATTTTTTTTATTTATGCTTCAACACAAAAGTATACCCCTAAAATAAAGAAACCCAATTTTCATGCCTACTATTCAACTTATTTTTTGTATTCACATACTTCAAAGCCTCATGATTTGTAAATAGTATAAACTCCTTAGGCACTAGATAATGCCTCTAATGTCTTAAATCTTATATAATTGCATAAATTTCAACATCATAAATAGAATATCTTGTTCTTACCTCATTCAATTTCTCACTGAAATATGCTATTGGCTTTCCTTCTTGACTCAACATAGCACCAATTCCCAAAAATGAAGCATCAAAATCAACCTAAAACACTTTGTTAAATCTGATAATGCTAAAACTAGCCTTTCTGTAATATTCTTCTTCAAAATTTCATATTTTTTTGTGGCTACTCTAGTCCATGTAAATTTCTTTCCTCTCATGCAATCTGTTATTGGTGCCACAATATTATTAAATTTTTTAATAAATCTTCTGTAAAAAGTTGTTAAACCATGGAAACTTCTTACCTCTATAATGTTTTTGGAATAGGCCACTCAACAATTGCTTTTATCTTTTTTTCATCCATTTTCACACCTTTTTATAAAACTACAAATCCCAAAAATACCAAACTATTCTACATACACCTGCACTTCTTCAAATTTACATACAACTTCTCCTTTCTTAACAAATCCATTATCATTCTCAAATGTTGTAAGTGTTCTTCTTTAGTCTTACCAAATATCAAAATAAACAACCACAAACTTAACAATATATTCTCATAGCACTGTATACATCACCCTCATAAATGTGCTAGGTGCATTAGATAATCTGAATGGCATCACCATCTACTCATATAAACCATCCCTAGTCTTGAATGCAATTTTCCACTCATCTCTTTCATGAATTCAAATCTGATAATAACCACTCTTTAGATCAATCTTGGTAAAATATTTTTCTCCTACAAGAACATCTAAATGAGGTATAGAAAACTTATAATTTATTATAATTTTATTAATTTTTCTCATATCCACACACATTCTCCATCCTCCATCTTTTTTTGGAGTTAGCAATGTTGGTGTTGTACATGGACTCATACTCTCCCTTATCACTTTCTTTCTTATCAATTCAATAACTTGTTTATTTAATTCTACATGTTCTATTGGACTCATCTTATAAGCTACTTGATTGGGTAGAGCTGATCCTGGAATCAAATCAATGTGATGCTGACTATCTCTCTTCGATGGTAAACCATCTAGTAACTCATCAAGCATAACATCTGCATATTCTTTAAACACTCTTGATGCTTTTGTTGGTATTGGCACTATTTTTGTTTCTTCATTCTTTGATACTAGTGCATAACAATAACCTTTTACCTTTATATCTTGGATAAATTCTTTAGTACAGAGCATGTTTTGTGTCTTCTCTTCCTCTTTAATGGGTAACCAAACTACTTTTGTACCACCTTTCCAAAAAGTATATGTGTTCTTTGCTCCATCATGAACTACTTCCATGTCAAATTGCTACGGTCTCCCCAATAACACCTGGCATGCATCCATTGGAATAACATCAAACCATATTTCATCATTATAAGTTTTTCCTATAGAAAAATTGATTAAACACATTTTATCAACTGTAACCTCATTCTCTTTCTTAAACCATAAAATATGATAAGGGTTAGGATGATTTTTACAATGCAAATTTAGTTTCTCAATCATTTCTTTAGAAACCATATTTTCATAACTACCAGCATCTATAATTACTTTGCATAACTTTCCACCTAAAGTACATCTTGTTAAAAAAATATTTGATCGTAGCCATGCATCACCACCTTATTTATTCTACACTTTTTCCTTCCTTGGAACAATCATAGTTCTTTTCATCATGAGATTCTCTCCAACATCTACTGGTGCAACTTCAGTATTCTGCTCTTCTATTTTAGCCTCAATTAGATTTACTCTTGGGTGATCTTCTTGCCACATTTCTTGATCTTGATAGTGTGGATACTTAAATGCTATGTGCCCTTCTTTTCCACATCTATAATAGACATAAGCTCTACATTGATTCAAAAACCATCCTCTAGCACCTTCATAACCTCATTCTCTCTTAAATCCTCTTCATCTTTGTTGGTATTAAAACCCTTGCCTATTATCATCTTGCCTTTTTGCACCATGTGATGATTCACCTTTATTGGCATTAAAGCCACCTCTAGCAGTATTAAACCCACCTCATCCCCTTATTAAAGGGGATCCACCTATTCTTAGACCAGTAGATGTTCTTCTTAAATTATGTCTATTTTATTTTTATTCTGCCTTCAAAGCTAATTGATAAGCCTCCTCTATGTTAAGTATTATATGCATGCTTAATTCATCCTGAATAGAAAATTTCAAACCATTTACATACCTTGTAGCCATCTTCTCTTATGTTTCATCATGCTTCACTCGTATGGAAATCTTGTAAAATTTATCTGTATACTATGATATTTTTGCCTCAAATTCTAAAATCTTATGTACAAGGTTTGTACATAATCCACAGGAAGAAATTTCTCCCTCAGCTTCTTCTCCATCTTTTTCCATGAATTAATCTTATCTTTACCTTTTCTCTATCTCTCTTTCTGCAGGTGATCCCACCAAATCATTACATGACCTTTCAATTTCATGAATGCAAACTTTACCTTCTTGTCTTCTCTCATAGTCTTCCAGTCAAAGAACTTCTCCATGTTATTCATCCAATCTATCAACTTCTCTGGTTTGAAACTAATTCCATAATCTAAAAGATCAACTTTGATTCCTTTATTCCATCCTTCTAAAGCCTAAACCATTCTCTCTTCCATCAATGGTGGATGGTCTTGCTATTCTTCTTCTTGCTGAGCTTCTTCATCATGATCTATGTCTTCCTCATCACCATCTTATCTTCTTTGCTAATTGGTAATAACCTTTGTTAATTGTTGAACTTGCCTATGCATCTCTTGTATAGTCTGGTTCATTTGTGCAACACCTCCTCATCCTCTCGCCATTTTTTACTCCTCTAAGACTCAAACTTGCTCTGATACCAGATAATGAAATTGAAAAAATACAAGACCAAAAATTTTAATAGGCCAAGATCTTGAAACAATACTCATAAATTTATTCCTATTGATTAATTGAAATAAATACAACCCAAACCATGCTTAAATAAGCCTCAACTCAGATTTAGAGTTAACATGCAAAAATTCTAGAGAAAATAATGTCTAAAATAAAAATTCTATTTTTAGCAGTTGTTTATTTTTAGTAAGTCCTGCATGCAAGCACGTGCAGCTCTAAAAATATCCTAAAATATTCTAAACACTAAAATTAGCCTATGAGATAAAATTCAACTGAAGTTGACTTTTAGTTCTAAAAAGATACAATTTCTAAAAATAGAAAAATCTTGAAAAAAATTATTAAACTAAATTTTTGGAACCCTCTTTTTTCTACATCACTCCTCGTCTTCTATGAGTTTCCATGTTCATTATTGTTTCTTAAATTAGTTCCTTATTGTTTGTGTTTTTGTTATCCATTTTTTGGTTGATGTGCACTTGAGATAGTGTAACTTGTAATTTGGGTGGCCTCAGGGTAGCCCTTTTGTAATTTTGTTCTTCTCTCAAAACTCATCTAGTTCAATGTGACTTGATTTTTAAGATTTAAGTTTTCCAATTTTATTTTATTTTTTATATAACTAGGGGAACGGTCCCAGTAGTGGTGCACCTACCAACAGTGATACTGCATTGATGGAACATATTAGTGTGCATAAATATTAAAGTGCATAGGGAGTGGTGCATAATTATTCTCTTATTTATCAATTTAGGAGGTCTCTTTACAATCTCAAACAACCCCCTTAGGCTTGGTATGAGAATATGGATTCATTTCTTCTTTCCACTAGCTTTGTTCACTGCCACTCAGATCCCATAGTGTATATTTAGTGTATTAGGGAGGACACTATTATACTAGTCTTGTATGTCGATGATCTACTTCTCATAAGCAGATCCTCTTCTCAAATTTAGGCTATTCAATAGTTACTTTTGGCATAGTTTGATATGATATATCTTGGTCTTTTTCACTTCTTACTTGGTTTATAGATTTAATAGTTAGATACATGGATTCATTTGACCTAGCATAAGTACACCCTTGATCTTCTTTAGGTTTTGGCATGGATGATTGCAATTCAAGTCCTCCTTTTCAATCTGGAGTGACTCTCACTACTACTTGTACTACTCCATTTTGTGATCCTACGTTATATAGGTAGATAGTTGGGAGTCTTATGTATTTGACCCATACTCAACCTAGCATTTCATTTACATTTGGGCTTGTATCTAGGTTTGTACATGATCTTCATGGCAATCATTGATAGACTACCAAGAGGATTTATGATAGCTGTGAGTCACTATTCATTTTGTATTACACTACATCAGGGGTTACACTTAGTTAGTTGGGTTTAATGATTTAATTTGAGAAGGTTCTCTTAATGATGGACATTCCACTTTTAGCTGCATCTTTTGTCTTAGTTCTTCACCTATTGCTTGGTTGTGCAAGAATCAGTAGGCTATTGCACTTTCATCTATAAAGGTTAAGTATAGGGAAGTAATTACAATGAGTCAACAAGTTCTTTAGCTTCGTCAATTATTGATAGAGTTTGGTTTTACATATGATTCAACTATTTTACTTTGGTGTAATAACTAGAGTTCAATTCACATATCTCACAACCAAATTTGAGCACCAACGGACCAACCACATTTGAGGTACATATGCACTTAATTCATCAGCACATTTAGGATGGAGTTCTTAGCTTGGAATACATTCTAACTTAGAAGTAGGTTGCAGACATCTTCATGAAGCCTTTTACATCAGCTCATTTCCTTACGTTGTGTGACATACTTGGGGTTTCAAAATTTCTCCTTGGGGGTGTTCGTGAGGACATCTTCTTTCTTTATATCACGGATACATATTGTACACGAGTACCTTATCAGGCCTAGTTGCTAGGACTCATACTATGGATATGCAACTATTTATTTTTTAGCTATTTTTATTCCCTAGCTTCACTTGAGAGGGGTGTGTTATAGTATGTAATTCTCATGTTTTCTAGACTATTAGCTAGGTATTTTGTCTTTTTCCTAATTTTTCTTATGTGAGGATTTATCCCACATTTTTTAGTTAGGCTAGTTTCTAGTTTTGCCTTGACTATTTAGGCAAGGGCTTCCTATTTTCATAGCATGTCTTATTTTAAATAAAATATGATCTTCCTTGTTCTTACATATCATATCTACAACTTCTATCGTGATGTTATTTGTTGATGACTCTTTAGATCTTATATTCTTTGAATGTTTTTACCATTCATAACAGATGGTGCCTTCTCTAATTTTTATTTTATTTTGATATTTTATATTCAATCTTATTTATTTTATCTATATATATGCCCTTGATATTAATTGTGAATCATACTTCTCAATTAATTCTTAATGGTTGAGTATAATAGAGATCTGAGTGCATGTGCAGTTGAAACAAGTTGCAAAAAGATTGTAAGTATTAGGATATTACTTACATGATGATGTAGTCTTGAGGGCCTCGAGAAGGAAATTTATTCTTGTAATATTATAAAATATATTTAAAATGGGATAATATGTATTTTATGTTTATTCAAAAATCTATTAATATGCAGCTTATATGCACATCAATGTTGAGAAAATAAATGCATGTTCTGGGGCTAATGCAATCAAAGAGTTATAACATAAATGAATTTGTATCTAGTAAATTAATAAAAATTATTGTTATTACTCCCCATCACAATAATCTATACTATAAATATGAAAAAGGATATATTATAGTTGAGCTACTCCAAATGGGACACATGAATAAAAAAAAATCCTTTCTATACCCTTCTTGGCATGGTTCCAATGGATGCTTCCTATAAAATATGTATTGAGTATGGGAAGTTCAATCAAAAGATAATATAAAATAGATACCCAATCCCTCAATATAATATTTGATAGATGAGGCACACAAATAAAAACTCTTCATAAAATTTGACATAAGGTACATACCTATCATAAAATAAGAGTGAACCCTGAACATACCAAAAAAAATAATCTATATAGTTCACAAGTTGAAATCTGCCACCTAGCCTCACCTTAGTTTAGCCCCATGGTTAAGTATTAATTAGGGTTTAACCCATTAATTATGATTGGGATCATGATTTTTTCATGCGTCCTTTGGTTACTTCATATTGGATCATAGGAAAAGATATATATTTTATTGTTGTGATAAATATTTTCTTTAGTTTTTATGATTATATTTATCTCTTCATGCCATATAGGTATCGTGATGAGTTTAGGTTATGTGCAGAAATCAAGGGTTTTCAAAAGGGTTCAAATATTATTTATACATTAACAATGAGATGAGTTGCTAAGGTTTTCCATTGAGTTCATAAAATTGATTATCTAAGTCGATGCATCACAGTGGACGTCCATAAGTTAGCATGGATCTTGACAATGGTATTGGTGATGTAGTCACACTATATATAGTCAGTTCTTGTGGCACATTTACCACGTGAACACTTTTCACCTTAGTCTAGGGTGGCATAAATACAAGCGGATACATTATGTTAAGTGTGGGCTATAATCCACATGAGCATAGGATAATCAGAAAATGGATTATTATAAATAAAATATAGATATATCATTTTAAATTATAATTGTAAACTATCATTGAGTGATCCACAAGCCACATGGTAGCACCATGGTATAAACATACTCTACAAAAATTAAAAGAGAAGAAAAGGGTCACATTTTTTTAGGAAATATTTTATGTCTACATGCTTTCTTCGGTTATTTCACTCACTTGCCCAACATGAAGCAAAATAAAAATTGAAATTTTAGGTAAATCCCTATGTGAAAGATTATTTTCCTCTATATTTGAGAGGTTCATCTCCCTTGTATGATGAGATTTTTTAGGTTTTGAGTAGTTTTAACCTTAAATTACAAAACGGAAGCAAAATTGAGAAATAGAGAAAGTTAGAAATGGATAAATAATGGAATGGGAGATGGGAAACCCACTACATATTAAACTCATAAAACCATCTAGATAACTTAGATTTGAATTAAATGGGTTGAAATATTTCCCTAGTATGTGAATAAAAATGTAGAGAAGAAATTATGATGAGAGTAAATAGTTTCCTAGGAGCACAAAGTCTTCTTTTAGATATTAATGTATGTGATTCATTCAAATCCCATTTACCAAGGTTCACAGTGTAAAATTTGTGAAGTTTAAATCTTAACATACAATAAATAAAATGCATAATTTTAATAGTTTCTATGTATATGAACAAGAAAGCATAGTTCCATAAAAAAGAGTATATTAAAACTCATCCAACATAAATTGATCTTACAACATCACTTGAATTATATTCACAAAATTTTGGAAAATAAACAACTCTATATAAAGTTGTGACAGCCTTCTCCTTGGGCTAGAAGAAAAGAAAATTAGAACCCTCTTATAATCTATTCTATGCCTTCTTACTTTCTTGACTTCAAAAATTAGTTGCATAACTACCTTAAAATTACCTAAACTAAAGAGTTATCTTTTTCATCCCATCTAGAGTTAGCCCATGTTTTTATTTTTTATTCCAGACAGTCTATTACATAATAATAATATTAAATTTCTTTTGTAACTTTATTACATGACATATGGATATGTATTTGAAAAAATAGTAATTAATTCATAAATAACTAATAAAATATATTTTACAAAATCATTTAGCATTTAACTTGGGCTCAGCTCCTTATTACTTAGTTTGACACTTTTGATTCGTTTAGTTTTCTTAGGGTTGCACACATAGGGTCATTGTCCAAGTGAAAAATATCTAAAATGAATTTAATATAAAAATAAATTAATATAAAGAGGATATATATGATTTGATATTGAGATGTTATTTTGCATTCAATTTTTAATAATAAACTTTTACTCCTCTAATTCATTTCAAATTACGATGTGCCCTTTCAATGAACATTGTATTATGAACAGCCTGCAAGACCAATAAACCATTTGTGACAAATAGTTTCTTTAAAACAAATTATCACATTGAATGGAATAAATTTTGTGTTAAGTTTACTCGGTGCTAACTCTCTAATATTGACATTATTTTTATGATTTTATCCTTTTAGATTTAGCTCAGACTTGTAGACATTAACTCTTTGATGCTTGATTTTATTTTAATTCCACCTTGACGTTGAATTGAATTAACTCAAAAATTATACTAATGCTTAAAATTACTTTCTAAAAAAATATTTTAGCCTTGAATCAAACAAGTACATGATCGAACCAAAAGAGTGCCAAAAAAAAACAAGTTTATGATTGAATCAAATGAATGTCAAATGAAATTACCATTGAATTCTAATAAACACAAAATACATTGAATGCAAAATCAAAATCCAATGAGCCCCGAATTGAGTAAGAACCAAATGTAATGAGTTATAAATTAAATAAGTGTTGAATTAAATAAGTATAGAATTACACTAAGTTTTAAATGTAGTGAGTGTTAAATGTAATCAAACAAGCATTGAATATAATGAATTTCAAATCCAATGAGCACCACATCTAATGAGCACTAAATTTAGTAAGCACCAAGAATGAATGGCATTAATGAATTATTGTATGATGTTTTTGTAAACTTGACATGTTTCTTGTCATGACCTTGATTAAATATCATTTATTCATATCATAAAGTTTACAATTTTGGTTCTTAGTCCACAAAAGTCATTTCTTGGATTTTATCTATTTAAAATTTTCTTCTATGAAATTGTCTAGATACAACATTCTAAATGGGTTTTTCAAGTCATTTACATTGGTAAACAGATTCAACATATTCATTTTATGAAAACAGTTATCATCTTTTTTCTTGATTTACCTCCAATTTCCTATTGGAAGTGCAATTGGGGATGTTATCTCAAAGTAAAAAAAAATTGTGATAACAATTGCCTCTCTTTGTGGGACCACATTCTCTAAAAAATGTAGGAGAAGTCTAGATTATTCAGTAATTGGTATGTCATCCAATGTGTATCTCTAAAAATAGTGTGTATTATTCACTCACATTTTTAGATTTGACCAACTAACATCCAATTTTTTTATCATAATCATATGATAAATGAACACGTATTTTTATGCTAGATCAATTAAATAATTTTGACTTACCTTTTATCCTTCACACTCAAGAATTACTCCCTGATGTTATGCTCCACAAGCTTGGCCTTTAGCCTCCTCAACCATGGTGGAAAGACTGGATGTGGAACTACAATACACATTTTAAAGCCTACTCTCTAGGACTTCTGTATCAAGTAATGAGTCCCTTCTCCAAAGCTCTCAACAAACACAAAATATGTTATGGTCTATTGTCCTCACCTAGTACCTGGCTTGCCTATCTGGAATGTGTGTGAAACCCAGGATTGGAGCCTAAATTAGCTCACTTTCTTTGGTGCTTAATTTACCAGGGGATCCAAGAAAGCACAGAAGTAGAATATGACCCCACAATAGTGGGCACTTTTTGCCTCACCCTCCTCCAAGGGGTGGTTGGAGTGCTTTTGAAAAATATGATGTTGGTCCTGCTCGGTGGTCTCTGGTGAGTGTTATTGTTCCATCTCAACCCACTAATGATTGGTCGATAATAATACATGATGACCCTTTAGATGGTTGGACTACTCCAAAGATCTCAAACATAGAACTACCTAATTGATCGATGTTTTCGAACCAGATGACCCTTTGCCTCCACCTATTGGGGTGGAAATATGTGCTTGATTTTCTCTATGGTCATTTATAGTTGTGTGTGTTCTTGATGTGCTCTGTCCGACAACTTGTTGATGTTTTGAGATAGTATTTTTTTACCAGCATGGAGTATGGGCCATGATCTATCTAATCACGTTATTATGTGACCTTTTGTATTATATTTTGATTTTTTAATATAATATGAGGTGTTCCAATAGTAAAAAATCTCAATTTCTCTAATTTTAGTCAAGGAGAAAATAAAAATCCCAATTTCTTTAAAATATGTCTAAAGGCGCATAGAATATTCCACCCACATTGCTTTTCCTTTAACGAATGAATTAGTGATACTCTCTAAATCGACAAATCACAATGGTGTTAGACTTGGCGTATGTTAAATTTCATAATAGGTTTTGTTTAAAAAAAATCATAGGATCCTCCACCTCCTCCTCCTCTATCAGATGCCATATTTATTATTGTTGCTTAATTTAGTTCCTTATTGTTTGTGCTCTTGTTATCCTTTTTTTGGTTGATGTGTACTTGAGATAGTGTAACTTGTGATTTGGGTGGCCTCAAGATAGCCCTTTTGTAATTTTGTTCTTCTCCCAAAACTCACCTAGTTCAATGTTTCTTGATTTTTAAGATCTAAGTTTTCCAATTTTATTTTATATTTTATATAACTAGGGGAAAGGTCCCAGTAGTGGTGCACCTACCAATGGTGGAATAGAGTTTTGTTCAAGTATGCTGCATTGATGGAACATATTAGTTTGCATAAATATTAAAGTGCATAGGTAGTGGTGCATGTAGTATCTTATAATTGTTCAACATTTACTCTATAAAATTAAAAGTAACCAATCATATCTTAACAAGTAAAAGTCAAGCATTGATACTTTAATGTACAACTATTGATACTCAAAAGGTTAAGTTTTGGTCATAGATTTAAAAAAATACATTTTATGACCTTTCATGATAAAATAGATTATATCGTAAAATGTGTAATGAGTTAGACCTTGAAACCTTAATTATAAGTAGTTAAGACAACATATTAAAAAGGATGAAAATTTCAGAATCTAATATAATATTATAACACCTTAATTCGCTATCTAAAATTAAGATGCACCACTACTTCCCTTAACATTATATTATATCGTGTTATATTTTATTGTATTAATACAAATACGTTTTTCAATTAAAAAAATCCCTTGTTCTCCAATTTTAGTCAAGGCGAAGATAAAGCCCGCGTGTAAGACATATTCTCAAACGAATGCATTAGCGATATTCTCTAAATCGATAAAACACAATCGGATTAGACAGAGTCTATGTTAAATTGCGTAACGGGATTTTTTTAAGTAAAATCCCGCGTGTAAGACATATTCTCAAGTGTATAATCCACTCCTAAACCGACATAACAATTATATATATATCTCATCCATTGGCACTATTCTCTACTTCCAATTTCTTAAATTTCTTCTGCCTTTGTTAACTTCTGTTCTTCGTCAATTATGTCTTCAGATCATCACACATTTCGAAATGGGGAAAATACACCCAAAGTCCAGCAAAACACCTCCCATCAAATCCCAGGCAATAAATATGATGATGTTGATAAATCAGCAGAAGATTTTATAGCCAAATTTCACCATCATTTGGAGATGGAGAGACTGCGATCACTGGAGCGCTACAAAGAAATGCTTGCAAGAGGAAATTGACGATAATAGATATATGCTATTCAATAATCTTTATAGGAAAAAACCAGGGAAATATGATTCTTTCATTCAAGAAAATACGCCGTGTATCTGAATGGTTAACGAAAATAAGCCGTGTATATGAGTTCAATACCCACCTGAGTTGGGATTATTTTTGTAAATGCCTGGATTGTATAACACAATGAAACAACAGAAGTGTGTTGATAATTGTAAGAAAGAGAAATGAAGCGAAATGAGAATAAGAGAGTAAAATGAAGTGTTGTGTAACATGGAATTGTTTAAGAGATGTCAAAGGATAAAGTATTTTCCAATAAAAAGAATGGATGCATATATATTATTAAAAAATCATTCTTGTTACATTATTTTTATTTTATTTGTTTGTGTTATTTATTGAACAAAAAAATTATAAAAGAGAATATACTTTAAAATATTTAATTATATTATACAAAACATAATCAATAATTGTATTTGACATGGTTAAATATTGTTCAAACATTATAAACTAATATTTCTTTTTAAATTACATGATAAAGATAAGGAAATAATAACAAAGAAAACATATATTAGTTTCATTCACATTAATATTAATTTATGTGATTGAACACTCTATATTTTTAGGGAAAATATTTCTTTTTCAAGCTAAAAAATAAATACAAATTAAAAATTTGTTAACCATTATTTAATAGTTTAATGAAGTATAATAATTTTATGTAAAACTTTTCTTGTTTGCATCCCAAACTTGTCAATTATTTCAACAACATTCAATACATTAAAAGAACTTATTTGCTTGTAAAGATAATAAAAATAATATCCTATATGCCAGCTAATATCATTTTCCATGAATATTTGAAATAATTATGTATCTTATTTGTTATCTTAATGATTCTATTTGATATCATATAATTTTTTCTATGTTTAAGTTGGTAATCAAATTCATTTGAAAAATCGTCGAAATATGTTAAACATATATTTCCAAAACACAAATCACATATTAAAAGAGCTACTTTAAATGAAAAAGTTTAAATATAAATAACAAAAAATTTAATTAAATAAATGTTAATATCTTATTAATAAATGAAAAAGAAAAAGTTAAACAAATAATAAAATTTTCAATCTTCGAATTCAAACGAACAAGTAAATTTTTATATTTAACCTTTAAAAATAGAAAGAAGCCATAAAAAAAAAGCATACATTTTATCAACTTTGTTTTGTTATATGCACACCAATGCACAACATTCCCCCGGGCACACGCATTTGTTTTTCAAAACTATCTTATTCTACACGATTATCAACTTTTATTTAAATTATAATTAAATCAGTAATAATAAAAGTTTTAATGTAATATTGATTTGTATATTTTGATCTAGTTAAATATGCAACCTATATAATTTTAGGTTGATATAAAAATGTATCATTGATTCAATATTTATCTTTAAGAAACATACATAATCCATCTATAAAGTTTTATTTTTACATAAAAAATATCATTAACATTTATTTTTATATAAATATTAATAATTATATATGCTTAACTTATATTTAAATTTATATTTACATTAAAATATATTGTTAATTTAAATTTTATATAAATATTAAAAATTATATATAATTAATTATAGATTTTAATGTAATTATTTTGATAGTTTAATCCATTTAATAATTAATTAATGTAATGTGTTATTTTTTATGTAATGGGTAAAAATCAAATTTTGAAAAGAATATTATACAATAAAACATTTAAGTTTAGAAACAATATCTTTTCCAACAAAATTAGAAATTCAATAACAATCAAACAAATAATAATTTATCCAAACATCAAATAATACCAAAAAAAAATAAAAAACAAAAAAAAATGAACCAAAAAAAAACAACCAATAAGTCAAAGAACCTTTTGCTTTCAAATAACTAACCGCCAAGATTCAGTAGAACTTCTACATTACATTCTACCTATAATGGCCTTATGTGAAAGATGTAACATTTTTGTTATTTTTAAATAGATTTATGTGTATAATTTATTGTTTCCCACACATTTTTATAATTGTTATAGACATTCACTTTTTTAATTACAAATGCATCAACATATTTCTTAATTAAAATATAGAAATATAAATTATATTGTGATTTATAATAAAAAAAAGTTGATATAAGATATGTTCAATAAAAGTCGTGTAGTGGTTAGTTCCTTTTTTTGTATATAAAATTGCTTATGATTGACTATTTATCTTTAATTCCTTCCTTTTATATAAAATTCCTTATGGTTGAATTATTTATCTATAATCATAGTAATTATAAAATTGTTAATCTTGCTAGTAAATATTTTATATTAAATTGTATAGATTTAAGTTAATTAAATATAGTTTGTGAACATGTATTTAACATGTTGTAGCTCTCTTAAGTAGATGCATGAATAAAATTTTCAACATAAATAATATTTATTTATAACCAATAAATAAATAATAGTTATTGTGTTAACTAAAGTCTATGTTTAAATTATCTAGTATTAATAATAATTATTTGAAAGTGAACATAAAATTAATATTTTAATATATATTTAAAAATATTAGTATTTATAATATTATAAATATAAACCACACTAATTATAATTTTTAATTGATTTATATATTTATCATATAATAAATAAATTTAAAATTATAATTAATATTTGTGTAATGATCATATTAATAGCTTTGAATTTAAAAAACATATTAATCCTCTAAACCTAGGAAGTATACTATTTCCCTTAATAATTTTCTAAAATAATTGAGTAGTCCTCAAAATATGTTTATCGGCCTTACCCATACCCCAAAAAATGAAATAAGGTATCGTTAAATTGTCTTTTTCATATATATATATATATATATATATATATATATATATATATATATATATATATATATATATATATATATATATATATATATATATATATATATCCACTCAAATCCAACTCTTTTGCAATTTGAGGGATAACAAGTGTGTGTGTGTGTGTGTGTGTGTGTGTGTGTGTGTGTGTGTGTGTGTGTGTGTGTGTACACACTCAAATCCAACTCTTTTCCAATTTGAGGGATAGCGAGTGTGATTGTGATTATATAGTATCCAATTATTCTCATTAATGGGGATAGCTAGTGGCCTCTAGATTCATCAATAAATTCCTAAAATTAATAGGATGAGAGTGAATTTTGTGTCCTTTGACTGGTGTACTTTTGGAGAATATTTTCTCTCATTTTCATAATAATGCACATGCCAAGCCTTGTG
This sequence comes from Torreya grandis, assembly GCA_037957365.1. NCBI lineage: Eukaryota > Viridiplantae > Streptophyta > Pinopsida > Cupressales > Taxaceae > Torreya > Torreya grandis. The sequence continues at coordinate 1,026,811 of JARHVA010003287.1, forward strand.
TCACTACCTTCAAACACACGTTAATCTAAAAGTTAATTATAATCATCAAGTTTAGTAGTTTTTAGGTTTGTTTTTGTTTTTGTTTTTGTTTTTGTTTTTGTTTTTGTTTTTGTTTTTGTTTTTGTTTGTGTTTGTGTTTTTGTTTTTTTGATATTTTAAATTTAGGAGGTGGTTGATGGGGAGTAGGGCTCAAATCCGGGGTGGTTGGGTGGTAGGCCCCAAGTCTTATCATTGCACCTCATCTTGCAGCCTATTTTAAGTTTATTTTATTCGGGAAAGTTTTTTGTAAAAATAGAAATGGTTTGGTATATCTGAAATGTGAGTGATAGTTCCACCTCCACGTGGCATGATATCTATCTTTGTTTTGTACAATACGTGTGCCAAGTGGTCTACCAAAATAAATGTTGTTTGTTGAGAATGTCAAATGGCATAATCCTTTATCTATATGTAGAATATGGCCTCGACCCAATCAATAGACAAATAAAAAGTGGAGGAGGTCACACAAGTTTCCACATTTCAATTATTCTCAGTGGTAAAACTAATAATAAAAAGTGTTACATTGTAGATAGAGTACATGTCATCTGCCATGTTGGAAATAGTTTAAACTCTTGAGCCCACACCATGATGGCCACGCCTACATGGAGGAAAAGACAAACAAGATAAAGTAGCATTTCATGACTGGCATGGAGGGAGAGGCACATGTATACAAAGAGATAGCTTGGTGGAGGTCAATGCATTGACTACATTTGAAATTGCAAAACACGTTCCAAAGTTTGTTGAAGGTTTGAAGGTCAGCAAGCATATGCAAAATAGGTCTAGCATTTCCCCCAAAAGTCTAGAGTTTGAAACGCAAATTACGTGTGGGGGTAGAGAAGTCTATAGGCTTTCTCATGGGAAGAGCAGGTATAAAAATCAAATATCAAAATGAAAAGTTGTAATCAGATTCGATGGTTTCAAAACTCAAAATAAAAAAAGGGAAAGCATGATGAAACTTTGGTGGTTGACTGCAGGTTGACTTGCTTGAAATTTTCAAATTGTTTTCATGCCTTCAGATCCCATGAAAGACACAAGGAGCATGTTAGTGCATGGTGGAAAGGGGAGAAGGCGTATCAATTTTCAATGGGATGAGCTTGAATTTTCCTATGGATATGTGTTATAGTGCCTGCAATGATGGGATGTGCAGTGGAAAGAGAGTGTACTAACTGGGGAACTATGGCTTCACATCAATTGCCTCCTAAAATTATTGTGCAGATGTTGAAAGATAATGCGATAAATAAGGTGAAGTTATTTGACACAGATGACAACATTCTCAAGGCTCTTGTAGGGACTGATATTAAGGTCATGGTGGCCACTCCTAACAACATGTTGTAGGAAATGTGCGATAGCTATATGGTTGGAAAGAAATGGGTGAAGGAGAATGTCACCAAATATAGCTTTGAGGTGGTGTTAATATCAAGTATGTTTCCCGTCAAGCTTTTTGGTTTCTGTTCTTTTATGGTGGCACAATGAATTTATTGCAAAAGGGCGAGAAAACTAGTTAAGCGATGGAGGAACATGTCACATAAGTTGAATCTCAATGTCATGTTGAATATTATGTTCAATTATCATATACTTAAGATTTATAATTGCACATGGTAGATGTTAATTTACTATCGAAAGGTCAAGATATTGTATTAAATGATTTAAAAAACAAATAATTCCATTAGGCTACTGATAATTGTGATAACTCAAATACAAAGAAAGGAGAGCATAGTTCAAATGTTGAAGATTAGAATCCAATTGTGTATAATGATTAAGACATGAATCAAATTGGAATAATGGAATAACAACCCTCTAATCAAGAATATGTGTCCACATATCCTTATGTGTTTCACTATGGAGAAAAAAAGGTCCATATTGAGGGCAGAGTTGATGACCCTTATAAGGTTAGTTTCCTCGGGCTTCACAGAAACATGGATTACCTAAAAAATATCATTTGATGTGAGACAGTCTTTTGCAATAGATTTTGGAATTTTGATGTCATACAGTTAAATTTTGTGCAAGGAAGGTTCCAAGATCAAACCATACATGACCTTGGATTGCAGATTAGAAAATAGATAATTAAAAAAAACTAACCAAAAATAACACTTTATAAAATAAAATAAAATACCTCGTTGTTGTAGTATGCCATGCATCCACAAAAAGACATACTAGGGATCAAAGCCACCGCAACCCTCAAATTATTGACCCTCAAATTCTACATGTCCTACCATACATTTTCCAGATCTACTAACTAACTCTTTAAACCCTTGCAAGTAAAATTAAAAACAAAATAAATTAAAATCTACAGAAATGAGATAACAGATTTTACATTTTCCTTCCTTAAATGTTGTAATAAAAAAAAAATGTTATTTGCAGAAAAGCAAAACTAAAATGTCCACCTGGAAGAATCTGAAAAATCTAATTACAGATTTTTTTCAAAAGCAAATAAATAAATAAAATAAAAATGTTAAAAATAAAAAATGTAGCCCCTGTTACAAAATACAAATACAAATAACTGTACAGAGAGTTAAAAAACAATAAAACCTAGTAGATCTTTTAACCCCTCACAAAAATAAAAAATAAATAACATTAACATATATATTATTTAATTTGTTCAACAAATAGAACGAAAATGAAGGTCTGTCTGTTTTTTCCTCTAAACTGGAACACCCAGTATCAAAAATCTGAAATTAAATTGAAACACAACTTAAAAAAATGTATTTATGATATTTAATCAGAAAATAGAGCGGAAATGAAGGTTTGTCTGCTTCTTCCTTAGAAAAAAATAAATAAATAAATTTTAAACAAACTGGACAAACCAGAATCCAAAAGCTATAATTACATTTCAAGATGGACAAGATTTTTAAAAATTAATATTAAAATTAAAAAGACTGCAACACTGAAAATTGAATCAAAATCTCCGAATAGCTGGAAAAAAACAAACAATGGAGAATCCATATTATTGCAGAAGATAAAAACATCAAATAAAGATGAATTGTTCAAAATAAAATAAACAAAAGATTCAGAAAAGTTACCACCAAAAATGATCCTTAAATTCTTTTCAACTCCAACAATTAAATTGATTTTAGAAGCTCCAATTCAGGGCACATCCGAAAAACAATACTCAAACCCTCGGCCTTTCAAACCCTTATTACACTTTATCAGCCCGAATATTATTATTGCAGGCTAGAATGCATGGTAATTAACAGAAATGTGAGCCTTATACCGATCAGGCAAGATCGTATATACGCAGTAGAGCAGTCAAAAACTCAAACTAAAAAGTATATTCATAGAAATTATTTGTTACAGAAGCACTTCAGATGAATGTTTTTTAGGAAAATTGCAATGATAAAACAGTGAAAACTACGTGGTTCACCTTACATGTCAACACTGTGTAAAATCTGATGTTAGTAAAATGTTGCGTTAAAATTTAACTCTGTCAAAGCTTTTTATTGGCTGGAGGTGGCAGAGATTAATCACTGTTTAATAATAACTGGGAAAATAATAATTTATTGATGCCTGCACTGAAACATTAAAAAAATATATTTTTTTAAGGAAACTGTGAATTATTATTGGTAGTCAACGGGGAGGTGATTGGATTAATTGCCAGAGGCAAAATGTATAATACCTAGTCTACGGCAGGTATTAACAACCTTTAAAATTTCTGCCCATGGTCATCGTCTGGAATGACACATGCGGATATGTCAAAAAAAAAAAACAGTAAGGTTATTAATTTGTTTTATATTGGTATGACATCAGATGTATAAAAGTTATTTTTTAAGAAAATTAAAAATTAAAAATTTATTAGGAAACGATTAAAAAATTATTATATTGATACTTTCAGCAAATAAGACGTGAATTTTTTTTTTAAAAATGCTTTCTCTTTATTAAATAAACCCTTCAAATTAATTATGGACATTTAAAGTTTCATTGTTAATAAAAAAATATTACTTTTTATTGGTCTACTAATCAAAATTAATTGCTACAATTGTTTCTTAAAGTTATTTGCCATAACAAAAACTAAAAATTAAAATATAAGGAAAACCTCAAAACAAAGAGATGTTACATTTTTCTATTTTAATAAAGTAAACTTGAAGATTACAATAATTAAATAAAACAACTCTTTATTATTATATTTATAGAAAAAAATGCACCATAATAATATGAATAAATGATTAAAACAAAACTCTAAAATAAATATTTAGTTTTATAATTTTAATTATTTTTAAAAACGATGGCAAGTTCACACAACAATATTATGAACTTAAATGACAATTAAAAATAATATAATAATATTAATAACTAAAAATAATAATAATAATATTTAATATAAAAACATAAATATTTATCAACACATTAATGTCGATAACATTTTTTATAACAATTTTATCACTAAAAACCATACCTAACATTATAATATAAAGGCACTAATACATAATGTGCATAGCAAATAAATTGATAGTATTCATCCTCAAAAAATAAATATAGACTATCAATCAAATACGTAAAGCAAAGCTCTAATATATGCACATCTATTACTATAATTAAATTAAATAATATAAAAGTGTTATATTAAATATAAATACAAATTATTGCATATATTTGGATTTTTTATGTGGTAGTTTTAAAATAAAATTCTCTAAGCCATCTTTTAAAATGTCTTGGCTAGCAACAAATATATAAACCAAGGAATCCTAGAGCACTATATAGTCAATGAAATAACATGTATTAACATTACAATGTGATGTGCTTTAGATGGAAAATTCCACTTATTTATTAATTTAAATTGGATGATGAAAGTTAGTGAAATCAACTAATTAAGTCATTATTATCATTTTTCTCATTCTCTCATTCTGTAGTAAAGTTTGATTACATATTTAATTTTAAACATTTCCAATTCAATGATTCTCAATAAAAATATAATTTGTAATATTTTAAAAATGTTTGTAGATGTTTTTGGCAGTTTTAAGTTGATTTAGACAACTTTAATTTAAGAAAACAACTAAAAAAGGTTTTTAAAACAATAAAAAATAGTGTGCATTTTTCTCAATGACAAAACCACCACAAATAAGGGGGTGGCCTTTTCATTTGTATCATGGTGGTTTCAAAAAAATTATGGTAATTGTGAGTGTCATGGTGCAAGTTTTTTCATGACATATTCTGTAATTTTGAAAGGATGAAATGAACATGTACAGTAACATTTATAGATGGTGTTAAGAGTATATTTTTCATGTTTGTTAGACTATTAGCTATAAATTTTATTTTTTTCTAGTTTATCTTATGTGAGGATTTATCCCACATTGCTTAGTTAGGTTAGTTTATAGTTTTGTCTTACCTATTTATGCAAGGGCTTCCTATTGTACTATCATGTCTTATTCTAAATAATATATGATCTGCTTTGTTCTTGCATATTATATCTACAACTTTTATTGTGATATTATTTGTTGCTAACTTTTCAGATCTTAGATTCTTGGAATGTTTTTACCATTCCTAACAAGGTGCCAAAGCTTTGAGAGTTGCAACCATCCATTATCTTGCATATTTTTAGATAACTTTACTTCTTCTTCCCTTGTCGAAGCTTCTACTTCCCTTGTCGTACATCCTTAACACTTTCTTCCTCTTCTGGATATACAACAACATTGGAGAGGCATTTTCATCGAAGTTTTGAAGAAACTGAGTTTAGGGAGACATTGGAAAGTCTTTTGTGATATTATGTGTTGGTTTATGAAGAGGTGAAGTGTGGCATTTGAAGGAAGGACTGTGAAGGAGAAGATTAGTGTGAAGGAGAAGATTAGCATGAAGGAGCAAGAGGATGATATTAGAGTCATTAACTAGCATTCATCTAGGCATCCTTTCTGATATGTGGTAAAGGTCAGTGTGGAGGACAAGATCATAGATAGAGGCATTAAAGCCTTCCTCTTTGGCATCCTAGGCTTACGTTGAAATTTTTCTACGTCATTTTCCTTTTTTTTTGGTCTTATGTGTTGGAAATTTCACTTTTAAATATGTGTTGGAATTTTTTACCTTGTTGCATTATTTTTTCCATCTAGCTTGTATTGGTATTTAGAAGGATAGCATGGGAGATAGATCTATTGCATTGGATTTGTGTAGAGAAGCATTGAATGAGAAGTTGGACTGAGTGATCTTTGACTTATGTTGGAGACTAGCTTGGCATTGGAACTTTCTTTGTATCTCAACGTTGGAGAGAAAAACTCTTTTTTCAAAAATGTGTTCCTTTTTGGACTGCATTGGAACAAGAGAGTTGTTGCATTCGACTGAGTAAAGTGTGCCATTTTGGACTGATGCACCATTTTCTAGCGCTGCATTAGAATTTTCCTTGAAGTTAAGTGTTGGAGCATCAAATTTGTCTTTTTCCATCACCTATGTAAGCTTAAGACACGTGCTCTACACATACAGTTGTAATCCACACTTCTCTCCTCTCAAAAAAAACATGTTAATTCATTTTTTGCTTTTACAAGCTATTATTTTTTCTTAAAGAGGAAGCATATTTCACTTACACTCACACCAAGGTAACTATGAGATTCTTTTTTCACTTTGGTTGGATTTTTTAAGTTTATGATTTGATTCTAGTTCCAAAGAGTGGTTAGAATTCTACCTTCATTTTTATTTTGGTCACTAAAATCAGTTTGTAGTGTTAATTTTAATATTTTTGATCCATATACTAGAATTCGTAAAGACTATAACTTTTGAACTGTAACTCAAAATTGAGTTCCATTTTTTTTCAAAAGTGTATGGTTTTTAGTTCTCTGTCAATTGGTGCCATCACTTTTTAAAAATACACTACTTTTATAAAGTGTCAAAATTGGGGGGCGGGGGTCCTTAATATAATCTTTTCAGAGGGTTGTCTTAGTGTTGATTTGTTCACTCTTTTGCATTATTTTTGCTCTTTGGTGATTCACTAGCATGGCTTCTAATTATGGTATTGATTATTGTGAGTCTTTGACTACACACAATTACCATACATGGAGATATAGAATGGAAATAATCATAAAATACAAAGGATTATGGTCCCTAATGAATGAAACTCAACCACAATTCACAAGAGAGTATGAAAAAATTCATCACCAATGTAATTTTGATGAGTGTGTAGGTTTCATAGGGACTTATGTGAGTGAGAATTTATTTTTTCATTTGTATGGGTGTGATACTCCATTCAAAATGTGGGCTAAAATAAAGGGTTTATTTGGGAAAATAGATCACATGAGAGTCATGCATCTTGAAGTGAAGTTTACTTCACTCAATCCTGATGACTTTGCTTCTATTGTAGACTACCTCACTAAGTTTAAGCATTTGTTGACATAGTTAAAGGGGAGTGGACGAGATAAAAGTGTGTGTACTTGATTTTTTCCAAGTTGAGTGGTCTATTCCAAATCTTTGATTCTACCTTTTTCTCTAGAATGTATGTCTTAGGTTCTACATTTAAAATTTCTAATTTAGAATTATTTTTAAGCATGAGATATACTGAGAGGGGAGGTGAATCAGTATATCATAAATCTTATAAACTTTCACTAAATCAAATTCCACTTAACAATACAATCAAGATATGCAATAAAACTGAAATAATAAACACTACACAAGATAGAGAGAGACACCAGATTTAACATGGAAACTTAATGTGGAAAAAAGCATAGAGAACAGTCTCAAGTATATGAATAAGCACCAACTCAAACTACAATATTCACAAGCACCAACTTGCAAGAGCACCAACCCTTTTGCTGAGCACCAACACAATAACTATTCATGAGCACCAACCCATAAGAGCATCAACCCATTTTGTGTATACCACACAAATATCTCTCATTGTTGCTTTCTCAACAAATGATAGCACATTACAATATCTCTTTCCTTTCTCTCCTTTGCTCTTCTAAGCTAGATATAACAATTACAAATCATACTTTATCTTCTATATTACAAATGGCTTCTCAAGCTTTTATTTATAACTTTTCAAAAGACCTTTGGCATTCACCCTTTGTGACCCTTCAATCCTCATGGAAAATGGTGCCAAACTTGCATGACCCTTCGTATCCTTGCATTTGAAAAGTCATATGGTGACCCTTCATAAGCAAAAGCATCATTTTCTCTTTTGTCTTTATCTTGGTGACTTTTCGTATTCCTCAAAGTGTCCCTTCATAAAAAATTGTGCCCTTCCTCTTTTGTCTTCACTTGGTGACTCTTAGAATTCCTCAAGATGACTCTTCATTAGAAAATGCATCCCATTCTTCTTTTATCTTTACCTCATGACTCTTTAACTTCTTCATGGGCCCTTCTTTTGACTTTATGCAACCAAAAATATATTCATTAATATTAAATAAATATTAACACACATTAGCAGAGATATGAATATTAAAAACATCATTAAATGCAATGCAGCCTTTATCACCAATAATGCTAGACCTTTGACATCAATGATAATATTTTCAACAATCTCTCCCTTTGTCATTGATGGCAACCTCAAACTAAAATTTCCACATCTGGAAACTTGCACCTACTACCATCTGAAAAACATAAAGTAACTCCCCCTTACTATAGCAACTTGTATTTGTTCCTTGTACCTATTTCTACACCTATAACTGTACCTGTTATTCTCCCCCTTTGACATTAATGGCAAAGGGCCTACCTAGAGCTTACACTTAGCTCCCCCTCAACTGATGTTGAACCTCAATGGTAGGAAGTAAAATAAATTACTCCCAACTTCTCTCATAGATACTCAAATGTGTCTTTTGGTAGTGCCTTTGTAAAAATATCTACAATTTACTCTGTAGTACTGATATACTCCATCTTAACCTGTTGATTTGTAACCTACTCTCTCAAGAAGTGATATCTAATGGCAATATGTTTTGTTCTTGATGCATCACTGGATTCTTTGAAATATTTATAGCACTCGTGTTTTCACAAAAAATATAAATAGGCTCATCATACTTTACCTTGATATCTTTGAAATTTTGCTTCATCCAAAGCACTTGAGTACAACACAATACTGTTGTAATATATTTTGCTTCAGCTGTAGAAAGTGATACTAAATTATGCTTCATATTTAACTATGATAATAAGCTATCACCAAGGAAGAAAGATCCTCCACTTTTACTCTTTCTGTCATCCAAGCACCCTGCCTAATCTAAATCTATATAAGCAAGCAAAGTGAAATCTTTACTTGTGGGATACCATAATTCATAATCTAATGTCCCCTTGATATATTTGAATATTCTCTTCACCAACTGAACATGACTATCTTTTGGAGATGATTGATATCTTGCAACCATACATACTGCATGTATGATGTTTGGCCTCGATGCTGTCAAATATAAAAGACTATCAATCATAGATCTATACAAAGATTGATCCTTGCTCACATTATTTTTTATACAAATTGGTGTGCCAACTAGTGTATAATCCTCAAAACCAAATTTATTCAACATTTCCTTTGCATATTTACTTTGAGATATGAAAATTCTTTTATTTGACTAAAATATTTGTAATCCTAATAAAAATGACAATTATCCAAGCATAGACATCTCAAATTTTTTTGTGTTCTATTAGAAAATTCTTTTGTCATCTTTTCAATATTTCCTCCAAAAATGATATCAACATATACCACAACAATCAATTGATGCTCACCTTCTATTTTGATGTAGAGATTACTATCAACAAATCCTCTCTTGAAACCTTGATCTTGCAGGTACTTATCAAGTCTCGCATACCAAATTCTGAGAGCTTGTTTCAATCTATACAATGCTTTCTTCAATCTACATACATGATTACTAATATTTTAGAGAATAAATCTCTTATGCTATTCAATGTAGACCTCTTCTTCAAGATTTCCATTTAGGAAGGGAGATTTGACATCCATCTGAAACACTTTGAAATTTTTAAATACTACATATGCAAGATATATTCTAATAGCCTCTAACCTTGTCACTAGTGCAAAATTTTCTTCAAAATCTATTCCCTCAATCTGAACATATCCTTTACATACTAATCTTGCTTTATTTCTAGTCATTTCTCTATTTTCATTCAATTTATTTCTATAAACCCATTTTGTTCCTATCACATTGTGATCTTTTGGTTTAGGCACTAATTCCCAAGTATCATTCTTTTCTATTTGATTTAATTCTTCATCCATAGCCTTATCCCAATACTTATCATGTCTATCTTCTGAAAAAGTTCTAGGCTCAATTTTGGATAATAAAGAGGAATTAACTTGCTCAGATTCACTTACCATCATTCTTTTGATGTGAATTCCTTTATTTATGTCCCTGATGATGTCACTTTCATTATGATTTATTTGAACATATTTGGATGGATTTTTGGTGCCTTTTTTCTCCTTTTTCTCATCTTCATCTGATTCTTTAAAACCTTCCTCTTCAATGATTTCAGGAATGTCTACTGGATCACTGATTCTTTGTGTTTCATCTTCTTCTATCCTGACACTTGCACTTTCAACAATTTTCTTATTTCTTATAACATTTATAAACTTTAATTTTTCAAGAATAACCAAGAAATATACCTTCATCTACTCTGGATTCAAACTTACCAAGTTTTGCATTGGTTCTCTTTATGAAGCATCTACTACCAAAAACTCTAAAATAATCAACTGTTGCTGGTTTGTCTTTCCATAACTCTTAAGAAGTCTTGTCACTATTGACTCTCAATAATGCTCTATTTTGAATATGCACTGCTATATCAGCTACCTCTCTCCAATATTTATCTACTATCTTAAATTCATTTACCATTGTCCTCGCCATCTCTTGAACTGTTATATTTTTCCATTCAACTATTCCATTTTGCTATGGAGTTTTGGCTGCTAAATAATGTCTCTTTATTCCATGATATTCATAAAACTCAATAAATTGATCTGACATGAATTCTCCTCCTCGATCTAATTTTAGACACTTAATCTTCAAACTAGTTTTATTTTCAACTGATGCTTTGAAATGTCTAAAAGCTTCTAATTTTTTCTTTAAAAACATTACCCAAGTCATACGTGAAAAATCATCAATAATAAATATGAAATACTTTCCACCTTGAGTACTTTGAGTTCTCATAGTTTCACATAGATCAGTGTGAACAATCTCTAGCATCTAAGTACTCGAGTACCCTTTTGTTTTGAACCACCTTCTAGCCTGCTTCTGATACTAACAAAGTTCACAAAGCATGTCAGATGGCTTTGTAATTTTTGGAAGATTTATGACTGCTTGCTTCTTGCTAATGTTGATAATATTGTCAAAATTTATGTGTCTCATTTTCTTATGTCATAGCCAAATTTTTTCAATCTATCTCAAACAACATCTTTGACTTTGATGTCTGATAGCATATACAAATTATTGCCTATTCTTTGAGCATCTGTAACCAACATATTTGAATCTTTTCTTCTAATTTTACAACCTTATGCATAAAAATTTAGTGTGTATCCCTGATCACACATTTGACTTACACTCAAAATATTATGATTAAGACCTTCTACATATAAAATATTTTTAGTTTTAGTTCTTCCATTATCTAAACTTAGTGTACCTTTTCCAGCAATTCTAGCAGTAGTATTGTCTCCAAATTTTACTGTGCCACCATTGATCTTCTTCAATGTTATAAACTTACTTTTGTCTCCTATCATGTGCCTTAAACATCCACTATCAATGAACCATGGATTTTCTTCATTTATTGCATGCAAAGTAGTCTGCACCAACATAGATTTTTTAGGTTGTTTATTTTGTCATGAACCTGTCTAAACTTTCCTCTTGATGAATGGAGACTTAAAACTCTGGGCCTTCTTGACTAACTCAAACATGCTTCTATAGTACCGAGCTATGTGTCTAAAGTTTTTGCACTTGTAACATATTATGGACTCTTCATTAAATCTTGATAGAGGAGCAAAAGATTTGTGGCTTTTGTTTGACTCTGCATGACTTTCTTTCTCCTTATTTTTGAAACTATTAGCTCTTTTTTGACATTCTAATTTCTTATGACCATATCTATTACATTAAAAATAGTAACCATAAAAATAGGGCTTTTTTGTGAATCTCTAATCTGATTGCCTTTTGTAGCTCTGTTCTCTCCAGCCTTCTTTGTTTGAGATGTGCTCTGTATTTTTAACTTCTTCCCTTTTTATTTCTTATTGTATAAGAGCTTCAGCATAGCTCTTTTCTTTTTCTTTATCTGTGAAAGTAATGACCTTTTTCTCTTTTTCAAATCCAATATCTATTTTATCTAACATTGATCTTTAACTTTATAATATCTTATTCAACATATTAGTGTTATTTTCAAATTTTGAATTATTGGCTACTCTATCATTGATTGCTTTATTTGTTTTCTCAAGATCTACTTTAAAGAAGCAATTTCATTAACATACCTTTCACATTCTTTACTTACTATTTTAAATTGTGCTATTATGTTTTCTTCATTCTTCTTGGCTTCTTCAAAGTGTGCTTGTAGATCTTCAATTATTTCCTTTGACTCATTTTCATTTTTCTCGATCTGGAGCTTTAATCTTTGATTCTTCTTTTCAAAAGCTTTTAACTCTTCTAAGGTACAAATGAGTTCTCTTTCTAGATTCACTTCAGCTTCATCCTATTCTTCTTCTTGATCATCTGTATTTTTGCTTGCAGAGGCATCTTCATGTTTGGCCATGAATATAATCTCTTCTTCTGGGTCACTGACCCCACTATCTTTGACTGAGCTAGGATCTTTAGAATATAAACTCTTCTTCTCAAATTCTTTCTTTAATTTGCCTTTGAAATTCTTCTTGTATGTAGACTTTCCTTCTTCATTGTCATCATTACTTTTATTTAGGCATTTACCTATAAAATATCCAATCTTTCCATAATTAAAATATTTAAAAGGTAATTTTCCTTGATATTTACCTATGCCTTTTTTCGACTTGCGAATGAATAGAGCTCCATTGTCATCTTCATCATCTCTAGAATTATCACTTGATACTTGAATTTTTGCCTTCTCTTTCTTTGATGTCTTGAAAGTTGCTTCTCTCTTTGAAGGTTTATCTTGTTCAGTATGCATCTCATATGCCATAAGAATACCATGAAGCTCATCCAATTTTAGCTTGGCTAAATTTTTCATCTCTTCAATTGTTAAAACTTTTGCATCATATGTCAATGGTAGAGATCTCAAAACCTTTTGAACCACAATCAACTCTTCTAAATTTTTTCCATGACTTTGAATCTGATTGATTATTTGATCAACCCACAAGAGATAACTTGCTATATTTTTTTCTTCTTCCATCTTCAAACTCTAAAACTATCTTCTAAAAATATGAAGCTTAGCTTGCTGAACCTTTCCATCACCTTTGTAAATATTTTTAAGTTTTACCTAAGTTTCATGAGCAGATTTACATTGCATAACTTTAACAAATTTTTATTCACATAAACCACATAAAATAGTATTTAAAACTTTAGCATTATTTTCACTTGCCTTCTTTTCTGTCAAAGTAGTTACAAGTGTCTGTGGATCTTCATATTCCTCCACCACGGCTTTCCATATGTCAAATCCAAGGGCCATAAAATAAGTCTTCATTCTTATGCTCCAAAAAATATAATTCATCCCAACAAACAAAGGTGCCCTATTTATAGAAAATCCTTCATGTGATCCAGCCATCGTGCTTTTCTGATCTACCTTCAAGCTGTAAAATGTTTTAAAAAGGAACCTGCTCTAGTACCAATTGTTAAGCACGAGATATATTGAGAGGGCATGTGAATCATTGTATCATAAATCTTATAAACTTTCAATAAATCAAATTCCACTAAACCATACATTCAAAATCATTATATCTTTTGGACAACTATGTTTCTAGGGGTTTGGTGAAGGGTATTTCTCTCCCTAACTCAGACTATTGGCTGATTAATGGCACTTCATAAATGACTCATTTCTTACCCTTCATGAGGAAGAAGATTCTGTTTAAAATGTTATTGAATGCCTTCACATATTTTGCTTTGCTTTTGGGTATTCCATCCAATGGAAGAAAACCTAGTCCTATCACCAATCTCTCTCCCCCAAACCTCCTTGGCTAGAGGAATTTCAATGGTAGTGGATTATTCCTAGAGTTTAGTTCAAATTATTAGGTATTCCCTTTGCATTTAGAGTTTTTCCTATTGATTTATTTTCTTGTGTGGTTCAAAGGGTCAAGAAAAAAATCATGTTGAATCACTAAACCCTTGTCATCAACAGAAACGTTTCAGATCTACTCTAAGGTTTTGGCTATTACTCATGTCTACTACTCCTCTTGTTGGGATCCCTTCAATGATGCCTATGCTAAATTCAAAAATACTTTATGATATTTTATATGGGCCAATTCTGAAGGTCACAAAGGATTTCATAGATTTTCTTGAGATATTTGTTGTCAACCTAAAGAGGTAGGAGGACATGAGCTCATTGACATTTAACACCAAGATTTTGATCTCAGTTTCAATTAGATTATCAGGGGTTTAGAACTTGATAAAACCTTGAAAATATTGTTAAGACATTGCATTTATCAAGGATGTCCTCTTAGGGGAAAGCCCTAGAAAGGTATTGGTCTACAAATCCTTCTCATTACCCATGTTTCTGTCAAGATCAAAGGTAATTTTGTTATGCACATCATTTGGGATGCTTGGAAATAGCTCAAATCTAACCTCATATGGTCAGGTAAGAATTATCTAAATGGTCTCTCTCTAAATTCTCATTCCCTATAGTGGTTGCCAATGGTCAATTTTCACAAAGTTCCCTTTGCCATTGTCTCTTGGATCAAGAGTTTGAGATTGTTTAAAAAGGGTATCAAAATGATTGGGATTTAGTGTCTTTTATGGAGGGGGGTCTTGGAACAATAAACTTTTTAGTGTCTTTTATATTAATTTATTTAAAATAAATATATTAATTTATATAATATTCTTTTAAAATGATTGTATTATTTATGTTTTTAAATTTAATTAAACAAATTCTTTAGAGAAATAAAATATTTAATTAAAAAAAATTAAAAATAATTCAATTTTACATATGATTAAGAGATGTCAAAGGATAAAGTGCTTTCTAATAAAGAGAATGGATGTACACATATTATTATATAGTCATTTTTGTTATATTACCTTTATTTCAATTGTTTGTGTTGTTTATTCAAAAAACAATTATAGAAGGAAAGGTACTTTAAAATATTTAATTGCATTTTACAAAACATAATCAATAAATTGTACATGACATAACTAGATATTATTCAAATATTATAAACCAATATTTATTTTTAAATTATATAATAAAAATAAGGAAACAATAACAAAGAAAATATGGACTAGTTTCATTCACATTAGTATCAATTCATGTAATTGAACACCATATGTTGTTAGGAAAAATATTTCTTTTTCAAGCCAAAAAAACAAACACAAATTAAAATTTTGTTAAAAAATGTAGTATTATTTAATAGAACTTAATGTAGTATAATAACATCATGTAAAACGTGTCTTGTTTGCATCCTTAACTTGTCAATTATCTCAACAATATTCAATACATTAAAAAAAAATTCTTTAGTTATAAAGATAATAATATTTTATAAGCCACCAAATATCATTTCCCATGAATATTTCAAATAATTATGTATCTTATTTGTTATCTTAACAATTCTATTTGATATTACATACTTTTTTCTATTTTCAAGTTGGTTATCAAATTCATTTGAAAAATCATTGAAACATGTCATACATATATTTACTTTGTCACTACCAACAAAATCAAATAGAAACAATTTTTAGAAAAACAAAATTATTATCATATTCTTGAAGGAAAATCTTTGTCAACACTCTTCCCTCTATTGACCATTATTTTTCCCTGCATTTAAGTCATTGATAGGAAAAATATTTTTTATGAAATCATTACCTATGGTAAGCATTTCAACAGGTTTTGGTGTATAAAGTTTGGTCTGTAAGGAAATGGCACCTACCAAAGAATTTGTTTGCACTTGTTTCTTGTATGTGTCTAGTACACATGTTAGGTTGTCAATCTTACTAAGTTTGGATGCAATAATTTATAAGTCTATTAGTATAATGATTATTTTTGAAAAGGAAGTACATAATTATTTTGGAAAAACACTAAAATGGAGATATGTTACTCATGTTCAAAAGGAATAAAATAACATGTAGTTTACATTTTATCTTTTTATTTCAATATCTCCTATGAGCAAAGAAGAAATAATATTTTCAATTAAAGATGTAACCACCATACCAATATCAATGTTTATAATATCGATATCATTGTTTGTAAATGAAATGCTACAAATAAAAAAACACTTGTAGAAAAAATCTTTAAAATTATATTATATATATTAAAAAATACAATCAATATCTATTATTATTCATTTTACAAACTTATTTCTTTTTCTCTTGGAATTTTACGGTAATAAAATATTTCTCTAAAATTTAATTAAAATTCCATATTTAATAAATCAAATCAAACATTTTCAACACCAGTATAATCAACAAGTTTATTTTGATTACTTCAAGGGTAAAGTCCCTCTTGAAATCTGATTAAAATAATGGGTATAAAAACATTGACAAGATCATGGTGTGAAACTATAAGGATTATACAACTTTACCAAGAGTTTTTTCTTGTTTCCCTTTGTTAATCTAAAACATTGCAAAGCCATTGTCAGTGATGGCCTTTGGTTTGTTCCTAACACATTGGTTGTTTCTTCATATTGGGCTCAAGACTTTCAAGTCTCTAAATAATACAAGTTTAAGATTTTAATCTAGATAGAATTCTGAGGTTTACCTCTCCCCTTATGGGTCTTCATCGTGTAACCGATTAAACCCCTATGATTGTTCATCTACCATGAAAAAAATAAGTTTTTTGTAGCACATCCTAAAAAATGGGTTTGCATTGATATTAACCTAGCAAAATAACTTAAGGAGTCCATAGCTCGATTCAAGTGGGAAACATTCAGTTCACATAGTGCATCCTTTATATAAATTTGCTAAACACTTATTTCAAGTGTCAATCCTCAGATCACATGATTCAAGAATGCCCTCTAATGTTCCTGACTCCTCTTATTCCTAATAAAAAAGGTGGCTCTAAGCTCAAACCCAAAAATAATAATTCTTAGGTTGGACCTCAGTCACTAATAAGATAAATAATCTAGCCCATGGCAATGTAAAACCATATCTTATTGTGTACCAACTCATAGGTGGTCCTATTTCTTCAACTTCTATTAGTAAAAAAATACTCATGTACTCAGCAAGGTGTCACCTACTATTTCTTGTTCACCTCAAGCGGTATCCAAATTTATTCCTTCACCATGTTTTGATCCTTTGGCTCCATCCTCATAACCCTCTTCTAGATGACAACTTCAGAATCTGAGGCCAATATCATTACTCCCAACTGCAAGGTTGTTTTATGGCATTCCCATAGTCCCTCGCCTTCTAGGGATGATGTGTATATGCCATACAAATGACATTATTTTTATGTAGATGAGTGTATGATGTGCAATCCCAATTTTAATTGATTTGTTACCCTTGAAGACCTTTCAAAGGGAGATGACATGAATCTAGATGTTTCCCAATGTTAGACTACTCATGGAATGTTTGAGGTCTTATTGATCGAACACGTAAGTATATGGTGAATTGAACAGTTGTAAAAATAATAACATGAAAATTCTCTACATGTAAGAACTCAAGATTTTTGACTTCTTTCTTCAGTCTATTGCTCGCACTATTTGACCTAGTATTTTATGTTGGGCCACTTGTCATGAACCTAGTTGTAGAGGTGTCATCACTCTTTTGGTACCTAAGCTTTTTAAAAATGTTATTTCTTGGGATTCATACCCCATTCATAGGTTCATCTTAACCCTTTTTTATTTTGACAATCATATTATTAGACTTATCAATATGTGTGTGTCTAATAATGTTATACAGTGAATTTATATTTGGATATGGTTAGCATATTCTTTCCCTAATTCCCACTAGATCATCTATAGATATTTTAACTTGGTTGAATCCCCTAAAGATAAAGAGGGCCATCTACCCATGTGTTGGTTTTCTTGGTAGTAGGAGGCATGATTCTACATTTGTAACAAACTTGGTGTGTTTGATTTTTATCACCATTGAAGGAGGGGTTTAGATTATCTATGGTTCACCTGGTCTAAATTTTGAATGGGAAAGATAGAGTGTTTAAGCATATTTATCATGCTATTCTTACAGAACATGAGCATTTTTTTAATAAATCATGTACATTATCGACATGTTACTCTACTCCCTAAAATGTTTTTGTTAGATCACCACCCTATTTGCTTATGTATTGAATAAATTAGTCCTTAGGTTAAACCCTCCAAGACATATTTATATATTAACATAGCTCATCTCAAGTATGAAATAATTATTGGGAATATTATTTGAATTTGTAATTTGGTTCCCAGACCCATTGGGGATACTAGTTGGATTGAATGGTGGTCTAATGCCATTTATATGGTAAACAAGATGTTATCTTCCGATAGTGCCTTCATCATGCCAAAAATTATGAATTCCTTAGATTTTCATAGGAGATTGAGGCTTCTCATTTAATACTCATATTCATACTCAATTACCCCTTTGGAGTTAAAAACTCTAAGTTGAAGATACATACAAGGTTGGAGGAGTACAAATTCAAGCTTATATGAATTAGTTGAAAATTAGAGATAAAGTTATCAAAGAATTATTTTCTATCCTTCATTTAATATGATTTACTTATAAAATCAAATCCATTAAGGATGTTGCAGTTAGAGTTACCAAATTACCTAATATTTTGTAATATTTTGTGCACCTTTATCATGGCGTGTTTTCATCTCAGCCTATTACTACTAGATGAGAAGTTTCTCTCTCTCAATACCTTGGTGTTGTCCTTTGTAAGCTTTCTGAATCTCAGAGGATTGCTTGTGATAGACCACTCATCTTGAATGATATTAGGAAAGTTATTTTGTAAATGATCACTGATAAAGCCCCAGGTGTTGATGGTTTTCTTTGTGAGTTCTATCAATTCCTATGTGATATTATGGAACTTGATCTTTATAAAGATTATTCTAAATCTATTTTGACTAATTCTCTAGGCTCTCTCATCAACCAAGGTAATTTTAAGTTTATTCCTAAGACTAGTGATCCTAAAGTCATTTCTAATTAGAGAGTTGTCACCCTTCTCAATGTATTTTCTAAAGTTATTACTAAAGTTACAGTCCTTATAATTAAGCATCTTCTTCCTTTAATTTTTTGAAGTGAATAAACAGGATTTATTCAACATAGATACATTCTCAACAATGTCACTATTATCTAAGAAGATATGGAATGGGATAGGGCTTCCAACCAAAAGTCCTTATTTATCAAGATTGATATTTAGAAGTTTTATGATCAAATAGAATGGCCCTTCATTTCAATAATACTACAGGCTCTTAATTTTGGCCCTAGGTTTGCTTAGGTTGTCAACATGTTTTTTAAACATGTTGATGTTTGCATTACTATCAATGGTGCCCAATATCATCACTTTTAACTTCATAGATATATCAGGGAGGGTTGACCATTAGCTCCTTTTTACATCTTGGTTGCTGAGGGTTTTAGCTATCTTTTGGACAAATATGCTTCTAGGGATTTGGTGAAGGGTATTACTCTCCCTAACTCAATCCATCAGTTGATTAATGTCACTTCGTAAATGACTCCTTTCTTACCATTCACATGAGGAAGAAGATTCTATTAAAAATGCTATGGAATGCCTTGACATATTTTTCCTTATTTCTGGGTGTTCCATCCAATGGAATAAAACCCAGTCCTATCGCTAATCTCTCTCTCCAAAATCTCCTTGCCTGGAGGGATTTGAATGGTATTGGATTATCCCTAGGGTTCAATGCAAATTATTATGTATTTCCTTTGCATTTAGAGCTTTTCATGTTGATTTTTTTTTATGTGGTTCAAAAAGCCAAAAAAAAACCTACTAGATCACCAAACTCTTGTCATTAGCAAGAAAGTTTCAGATCTGCTCTAAGGTTTTGGCTACTATTCATATCTACCACTCCTCTTCTTGGGATCCTTCCAATCCTACCTATCCTAAATTGGGAAATATTTTATGAAATTTTATATGGGCCAATTTTGAAGGTCATAAAGGACTCCATGGAGTTTCTTGGGGCATTTGTTGTCAACTTAAAGAGATAGGAGGACATGGGCTCATTGACATTAAATGCCAAGATTTTTCTCTCAGTTTCAAGTGGATTATCAGGGGTTTAGAAGGTGATGAAGTTTTGAAAAATATTGTTAAGATATTATATTTATCAAGGATGTCTTCTTGGCATAAAGCCCTGACAAGGTGTTGGTTTGTGAAGCGTTCTCATTACCCATGTTTCTATTAAGATCAGACGTAATTTTTTTATGCACAGCATCTGAAAAGCTTGGAAATAACTCAAACCTAACCTCATATGATTGGGGAAGGGTTTTTGAAATGGTCTCTCTCTAAATTATCATTCCCTATGGTAGTCCTTAACACTCAATTTTCCCTTTGATATGGTCCCTTGGATCAAGAGTTCAAGATTGTTTTAAAAGGGTATTAAAACCATTGGGGATTTATTCTTCAAGGCTAGTCATGACTATCTCCCTTGGAATCTTATGAAGGCCAAATTTAATCTTATATTTAATGAAGATACAAAATATTTTTCTAAGATTTAGAGTTCCATACCTGAAGAGTATTTACGCAACATTGGTTCCATACCTGAAGAGTATTTACGCAACATTGGTGTTTCCTCTCTTACGCCCCGGTGCAAGGATTGGCATTGGCCTACAACTACTCACTTTTTTCAGTACTCTCTTTGATAGGGGTATAATCTATTAGCTCCTAAGCACATTGAAAATAAAACCCTCAACCATTGGTGGAATCTTAGATCCATTCATGTTGTTTGGTCTAGAAGATTTTTAACTATTTGCGTTGATCTCATCGAGCCTGAAAATCCCATTTCCTTCGGTGTTTTATGTACTAGAATTTACCTATAGGTGACCATCTCAAGCACATGGGGTTTCAAATCTCATTTATCTAGCTTGTCACTAGTTAAAAAACCTCAAACATCTTTTTTGGTTTTGCCCTCATGCCTAGTCTATTTGGAGATAGATTCACAGCCTCTTTAAACTCTTTCGACCTGGATTTTTCAGTTGGAAAATGTCTCTCTTGGGGGATTTTACCTTGTTTCCTACAAGATACAACGTATTTTGGTATATATTTTTGTGCTGACACTTTTTTTCACATTTGAAAAATTAGAAATAATGTTTGTTTTAATCACAAAGAAATGGAAAAGACATTTTTTGTAACTAGCAAAGTTGTTGTGATTTCTAATGTTACCCTCCAAATCCAAGTCAAAACTGATAAAGTTTGTCTTAAGCTTCATCATCTATAGATCCTCTTGGATCACTAGGAGAATACTCTTTGTGTTGTTAGCCATGAACATCAAGATCCTCCATTCCACCGCTCTCCCACTCGTGGGCGTGGACATAGATTTTGTCATCAACGGTCTCAAAGACGAAGGATGCCCTCTCCTCACTCTTTTCAGTCATCCCCACACCACAACAGGTCTAGCAGGTCTAACAGAGGTGGGGAGAGGGGATGGGGGAAAGCTCCCTCCACATGACAACTTTCTCCATTCCACCCTCCTGACAGTAAGAATATGAAAACAAATAATAAAATGATGGGTGGGATCCCTTACCTACTGATAATGAATCCCCTATTCAAAAAGGCTAGAAAAGAAATTCATAGGATCTTCCACCTCCTCCTCCATCGACCACCATGTTTACTATTGGTGCTTAATTTAATTCCTTGTTATTATTATTTTTGTTATCATTTTTTTAATTAATGTACATTTGAGATAGTGTAACTTATGATTTAAATGGCATCAAATTAACCTTTTATAATTTTGTTCTCCTCCTAAAACTTATCTAGCTCAATAATATGACTTAACATTTAAAATCTGACTTTTTCATTTTATTTTATTTTAAAATAATATAATATATTTTATTATATTAATACAAGTACATTTTTCAATCCTAAAAAATCCAAGGTTCTCCAATTTTGGTCAAGGCGAAGATAAAACCCCGGTTTCTCCGAAATATGTCGAAAGGTGCATAGAATTTTCAGCCCACATTGTTTTTCCTCAAACGAATGCATTAGCGATATTCTCGAAATCGATAAAACACAATGGTATCAGACTGGGTCTGTCTATGTTAAATTGCGTAACGGGATTTGTTTAAGGAAAATCCCGCGTGTAAGACATATTCTCAAGCTTACTATCCACTCCTAAACCGACATAACAAATACATATATTCTCTACTTTCAATTTCTTAAATTTCTTCTGCCTTTGTTACCTTCTGCTGTTCGTCAATTATGACTTCAGTTCATCACACATTCAGAAATGGGCAAAATACCTCCCATCAAATTACTCCCCAAGTTACTCAGAAAAAAGGCAATGCAATTTCTGAAAAAACAGGCAATAAATATGATGATGTTGATAAATCAGCAGACGATATTATAGCCAAATTTCACCTCATTTGGAGATGGAGAGACTGAAATCACAGGAACGCTACAAAGAGATGCTTGAAAGAGGAACTTGACGATAATAAAAATATGCTATTCAATATTCTTCATAGAAAAAAACCAGGGAAATATGATTCTTTCATTCTTGTAGTAAATTATTTATAAAGAATTAAAAATTTGTCAATGAAAGGATTCCATTCTTATTTGATTTAAAATATTTTTTTTATATTTCATTTCATTGCTTCAATTGTAATAATTCTCCAGAAAATAAGCCGTGTATCTGAGTGGTTAAAGTAGGGGTTCATTTGATGATGATGATGATGATGATGATGATGATGATGATCTAAAAACAATACCAAAAATAAAAATAGGGTTTAAAATAAAATCATCGAAAAACAAAACAAAAAATGGGAAGGCTTCGGGTCTGTGTAGAACGAATAGCCATTGGTGATGATGTCGTCGCCCAACTTCACTGTAACGGTGTAATGTTTATCTACAGTAAGCTCAAAACTCGGAAGTCTTCGTTGCAGTCTGTAAAGATAATAGGAATAATATCCTATAAGCCAACTAATATCATTTCCTATGAATGTTCGATATAATTATATATCTTATTTGTTATCTTAACAATTCTATTTGATATTATATAATTTTTTATTTTTTTTTAAAATTGATTACATTTATTTCTTGTATGTGTTTAATATATATGTTGGATTCTCAATCTTATTGTGTTTGGATGCAATAATTTACTGTGTTTGGATTTAATAATTTGTAAGTTTATTATTACAACAATTATTTTTGAAAATAAAGTACATGATTATTTTAGAAAAACATTCAAATGAAAATATGTTATTTACGTTCAAAAGGAATAAAATAATATGTAATTTATATTTCATATTTTCATTTCAATATCTCCTATGAGTAAAGAATAAATTATATTTTCAATTAAAAATATAACCACCATGTCAATATCAATATTTATAATGGCAATATCAATATATGTAAACTAAACACTACAAACAAATAAAACTAGTAAAAAAAATATTAAAATTATATTGTATTCATTAAAAATATATATATAATCACTATCTATTATTATTCATTTTCCAAAATTTTCTTTCTTTTTCTTTTAGAATTTTAAGGTAATAGAATATTCCTTTGACATCAGCATAATCAACAATTTTATTTTACAAGCATAATCTTCTCATTAGACAACATTAAAAAATCTTGTTTTAGTATAGTTTACTATCTAACTTATGATGTATAAGTGAAGTTTCAACTTTGAAAATATTTTTATCAACACATTGATTATTTATTTCAATGAAAATACATATACCTAGATATCAAGTTAGACACATTTCCTAGTTATTATAGATTTGAATTTGAGTGAGACTTCAAATAACCAAATCACTTAACCAACTCATCCACATCTCATTGATTATTTTTAAAACTATTTTATTATACACGATTATCAACTTTTATTTTATTTTTTATTAGATGAATAAAAATAAAAATTTAATATAATATTACTAAATATATTTTGGTCGAATTAAATGTTTACATAAAAATATATTATTAATTAAACATTTACATTTACATAAACATACATAATTAACCCATAAAATTTTATGTTTACATAAAAACATAAAAATAATTCAACATTTACCCTTACGTAAAAATTAATAAACATACATAGTTAACTCATATAATTTTATGTTTACATATATATATATTATTAATTTAAACTTTTTTTATAATAATAATAATAATAATAATAATAATAATAGAGGATTTTAATGTGATTATTTTGATAGTTTAATTCATTTAATAATTGATCAACGTAACATTTTTTTTTTTAATATAATAGATAAAAACTGAGTTTTAAAAGGAACCATGCACAAGAAGCATAAGATAACATTTAAGTCTACCAACAACACATTTTCTGATGGCACTAGAAATATAAAAACGATCAAATAAATAATGAATTGTCCAAACACCAAACACAGAAAAATAGACAACAAACAATCAATCAAAAAACCTTCTGCTTTCAACTAACTACCCACCAAGATTCAATAGAACTTCTACATTACCTTCTACCTCTAATGACCTTATGTGAAGGATGTAACATGTTTGTTATTTTTAAAGAGATTCGCATGTATAATTTATTATTTCACACATATTTTTGTAATTATTAGACGTTTACTTTTCTAATTGTAAATGCATCAATATAATTAAAAAATAGGAATATAAATTATATTATGATCTATAATAAAAAAGTTAGTACAAGATATATTCAATGAGGGTAGTGTGGTGGTTAATTCATATTTTTGTATATAAAATTATTTATGGTTGATTATTTGTCGATAATCATAATAATTAAAATGTTATTAATTTTGTTAATAAATATTTATATTAAATTGAATCAATTAAATTTAATTTGTAGACATGTATTTAACATATTGTAATTCTCATAAATAATTATATGATTAAAATTTCTAACATTAATAATATTTATTACCAATTAATAAATGATAATAACTATAGTAACCAAAATTTATAATTAAATTGCTTAATATTAATAATATTTATTTGTAATTGAACATAAAATTAATATTTTAATATATATTTAAAAAACTTAATATTTATAATATTATAAATATAGACTACATTAACTACAATTTTTAACTAATTTATATATCTATTGTATAATAAATAACTTTCAAATTATAATTAATATTTATATGTCAACTTGTTAGCCACTCAAATCCAACTCTTTTATTGTTTGAGGGAGAGCGAGTGTGATTGTGATTCTATAGTATCCAATTTTTGGGGATATCCTCTAAATTAATGAGATGGCTGTGAATTGTGTGTCCTTTTGGGGATAGCCTCTAAATTAAGTAGAATTTGACCCCACAATAGTGACCATTTTTCACATCACCCTCCTCCAAGGGGTGGTTGGAGTAATTTTGTAAAATATGATGTTGGTCTTGTTCGATGGTCTCTAGTGAGTACTATTGTTCCTACTCAACCCATTGATGGTTGGCTGATAATAATACATGATGACCCTTTGGATGGTTGGACTGCTCCAGAGATCTCAAACATAGAACCACCTGATTGATCAGCACTTCCTAACCTAATGACACTTTGCCTTCACCTATTAGGGTGGCAACATGTGATTGATTTTCTCTATGATTATTTATAGTTGTATGTGTTCTTAATGTGCTCTATCCAGCAACATGTTAATGTTTTGATCTGGTTTCTTTTTTATCAGCATGGAGCATGGGCCATGATCTGTCTAGCCACATTACTATGTGACCTTCTGTATTATATTTTGATTTTTTAATATAATATGAGGTGTTCTAATGGTAAAAAAATCCCAAGTTCTCTGATTTTGGTCAAGGTGAAAATAAAGCTCCCAATTTCTCCAAAATAGTCTAAAGGTGCATAGAATATTCCACCCATATTGCTTTTCCTTTAACAAATGCATTAGTGATATTCTCTAAATAGATAAATCACAATGGTGTTAGACTCAACATATGTTAAATTTCATAACATGGTTTGTTTAAGTAAATTCATAGGATCCTCCACCTCCACCTCCTTAATGAAACCAAAAAAATACAAGACCAAAAATTCCAATAGGCTAAGATCTTGAAACAATACTCAAAAACTAATTCTTATTAATTGCTTAAAATAATTACAACTAAAACCATGCTTAAATAAGCCTCAATTCAGAGTCAGAGTTAACATGCAAAAATTCTAAAAAAACTAATGTCTAAAATAAAACTTCTATTTGTAGTAGCTACTATTTTTAGTAAGTCACGCATGCAAGCACATGCAGCTCTAAAAATATCCTGAAATATTCTAAACACAAAAATTAGCCTATGGGATGAAATTCAGCTGAAGTTGACTTTTAGTTCTAAAAATATACAATTTCTAAAAAATAAAAAAATACCAAAAAAATTATTAAACTAAATTTTTGGACCCTATTTTTTTTGCATCATTCTCCTCTTGTTGAAAATAACTCAGCTCCCACAAGTTGTCCTGATTGTACTACTTCCAATTGTCTTTGTCAATCTTCTTTAGCTCCCATTCTATAATCCAAGTATTGTCTTCTTATTGTAATCCTTCCCACTGGACCAAATACCTATTATAATTCCCTTGCATTGTGTTCATTGTCTTCATATCCAAAACCTATACTATCTTAAACTTATTTTTCTTTGGAACCTACTACTATCAATTTAATTCTTCATCTTCATCACCTTCACCATCTTCTCCATAGAATTCATATAAATATGAAACAATAAATATTAGAGATTTATTGAAATTTTGTGGTAAACTCACCTCATAAGCATTGTCATTAATTTTCTTCACAATTCTGCATGGTCCAATTTTTTTTTACTTTAATTTATTTTATGTGCCTTTTGAAAATATTTCTTTCCTCAATTAAACCATAACCAACTCTCCTTCTTCAAATACCTTGGATCTTTTCTTGACATCTGCTGTGACTTTATATTTCTCATTACTTTCCTGTAACTTTTTTCTTACTCCTTGTAACTATTGCATATGCTCTCCAAATACTTCTGCATCATCACTAATTTGATCTACAATTAGTAATTGTACCAAATCTAAAATATCCATAGGATTTCTCCTATAAATAATTTGAAAATGTGACTTTCCTACTACCTATTCACTGAACTATTATATGCAAACTTAGTTTATGGTAAAGCCATGTCCCATTGCCTTGGTTTCTCTCCCACTATGCATCTCAATAAATTTTTCAAGTGCCTATTCACAAGTTCTATCTGTCCATCTATTTGTGGGTGATATGCACCACTGAATTGTAGGTTATTACTCATCTTCTTCCATAATGTCCTCCAAAAATGACATAGGAATTTTGTGTCCCTATTTGAAGTAATATTTTTTAGAACACCATGCAATCTCACAATATCCATAAAAAATAATTTTGCAACTCTAGTGGCATCATTGATTTTTTTGCATGCAATGAAATGAGCCATTTTAAAAAATTTGTCTACAACAACAAAAATTGAAGCATTACCTCTCTATGTGTTTGGCAATCCCAACATAAAGTCCATACTCAAATATGTCTATGGTCCTCTTGTAATTGGTAATGGCATGTATAGTCCAATATTTTGTGCACATTTTTTAGCTACTTGACATATTCTTCACCTTAAAACATACCTTGTCACATCTCTGTTCATCTTTGGCCAAAAAATCTTTTCCTCCACCAAAGCTACTATCTTCGTCTTACCAAAATTTCCAACTAAACTGCCACTATATAATTCTCTTATTATATTGTCTCATACAGACCCAACTGGAATGCATAATTGTTTCCTTCTAAAGAGATAATCTTTATGTATAAGATATTCATCATGAATAACATTTCTACCATCTATTAATGGTCTCCTACACTACTCAACTATCTTACCAAAATATGGATCAGTATCATATAATTCTTTGATAGATTCAAATCCAACTACTTCACTCACCATAGTAGTTAATAATGCTACCCTTCTGCTCAATGCATCAACGATCTGACTCTATTTTTTTGATTTATGCTTCAACACAAAAGTATACCCCTGCAATAAAGAAACCCAATTTGCATGCCTACTATTCAACTTCTTTTTTGTATTCACATACTTCAAAGCCTCATGATATGTAAATAGTATAAACTCCTTAGGCACTAGATAATGCCTCTAATGTCTTAAAGCTTATATAATTGCATAAAGTTCAACATCATAAATAGAATATCTTGTTCTTACCTCATTCAATTTCTCACTGAAATATGCTATTGGCTTTCCTTCTTGACTCAACATGGCACCCATTCCCACAAATGAAGCAGCAAAATCAACCTAAAACACTTTGTTAAAATCTAATAATGCGAAAACTAGCCTTTCTATAATCTTCTTCTTCAAAATTTCAAATATTTTTGTGGCTACTCTAGTCCATGTAAATTTCTTCCCTCTCATGTAATATGTTATTGGTGCCACAATATTATTAAAATTTTTAATAAATCTTTTGTAAAAAGTTGTTAAACCATGGAAACCTGCACTTCTTCAAATTTACATACAACTTCTCCTTTCTTAACAAATCCATTATCATTCTCAAATGTTGTAAGTGTTCTTCTTTAGTCTTACTAAATATCAAAATAAACAACCACAAACTTAACAATATATTCTCATAGCACTGTATACATCACCCTCATAAATGTGCTAGGTGCATTAGATAATCTGAATGGCATCACCATCCACTCATATAAGCCATCCCTAGTCTTGAATGCAGTTTTTCACTCATCTCTTTCATGAATTCAAATCTGATAATAACCACTCTTTAGATCAATCTTGCTAAAATATTTTTCTCCTACAAGCACACTAAATGAGGTATATTAAACTTATAATTTTATTAATTTTTTTCATATCCACACACATTCTCCATCCTCCATTTTTTTTGGAGTTAACAATGTTGGTGTTGTACATGGACTCATACTCTTCCTTATCACTTTGTTCCTTAGCAATTCAATAACTTGTTTATTTAATTCTACATGTTCTATTGGACTCATCTTATAAGCTACTTGATTGGGTAGAGCTGATCCTGGAATCAAATCAATGTGATGCTGACTATCTCTCTTCGATGGTAAACCATCTGGTAACTCATTAGGCATAACATCTACATATTCTTTCAACACTCTTAATGCTTCTGTTGGTATTGGCACTATTTTTGTTTCTTCATTCTTTGATACTAGTGCATAACAATAACCTTTTACCTTTATATCTTGGATAAATTCTTTAGTACAGAGCATGTTTTATGTCTTCTCTTCCTCTTTAAGAGTTAACCAAACTACTTTTGTACCACCTTTCCAAAAAGTGTATGTGTTCTTTGCTCCATCATGAACTACTTCTATGTCAAATTTCTACGGTCTCCCCAATAACACATGGCATGCATCCATTGGAATAACATCACACCATATTTCATCATTATAAGTTTTTCCTATAGAAAAATTGATTAAACGCCTTTTATCAACTGTAACCTCATTCTCTTTCTTAAACCATAAAATCTGATAAGGGTTAGGATGATTTCACATTGCAAATTTAGTTTCTCAATCATTTCTTTAGAAACCATATTTTCATAACTACCACCATCTATAATTACTTTGCATAACTTTCCACCTAAATTACATCTTGTTAAAAAAAAATTGATCGTAGCCATGCATCACCACCTTATTTATTCTACACTTGTTCCTTCCTTGGAGCAATCATAGTTCTTTTCATCATGAGATTCTCTCCAACATCTACTGGTGCAACTTTAGTATTCTGCTCTTCTATTTCAGCCTCAATTAGATTTACTCTTGGGCAATCTTCTTGCCACATTTCTTGATCTTGATAGTGTGGATACTTAAATGCTATGTGCCCTTCTTTTCCACATCTATAACAGACATAAGCTCTACGTTGATTCAAAAACCATCCTCTAGCACCTCCATAACCTCATTTTTTCTGAAATCCTCTTCATCTTTGTTGGTATTAAAACCCTTGCCTATTATCATCTTGCCTTTTTTCACCATGCGATGATTCACCTTTATTGGCATTAAAGCCACCTCTAGTAGTATTAAACCCACCTCATCCCCTTATTAGAGGGGATCCACCTGTTCTTAGACCAGTAGATGTTCTTAAATTATGTCTATTTTATTTTTATTTTGCCTTCAAAGCTAATTGATAAGCCTCCTCTATGTTAATTATTATATGCATGCTTAATTCATCCTGAATAGAAAATTTCAAACCATTTACATACCTTGTAGCCATCTTCTCTTATGTTTCATCATGCTTCACTCGTATGGAAATCTTGTAAAATTTATCTCTATACTATGATATTTTTGCCTCAAATTCTAAAATCTTATGTACAAGGTTTGTACATAATCCATAGGAAGAAATTTCTCCCTTAGCTTCTTCTCCATCTTTTTCCATGAATTTATCTTATCTTTACATTTTCTCTATCTCTCTTTCTGTAGGTGATCCCACCAAATCATTGCATGACCTTTCAATTTCATGCATGCAAACTTTACCTTCTTGTCTTCTCTCATAGTCTTCCAGTCAAAGAACTTCTCCATGTTATTCATCCAATCTATCAACTTCTTTGGTTTGAAACTAACTCCATAATCTGAAAGATTAACTTTGATTCCTTTATTCCATGCTTCTAAAGCTTGAACCATTCTCTCTTCCATCAATGGTGGATGGTCTTTCTATTCTTCTTCTTGCTGAGCTTCTTCATCATGAGCTGTGTCTTCCTCATCACCACCTTGTCTTCTTTGCTAATTGGTAATAACCTTTGTTAATTGTTGAACTTGCCTATGCATCTCTTGTATAGTCTGGTTCATCTGTGCAACACCTCCTCATCCTCCTCATCCTCTCACCATTCTTTAGTCCTCTAAGACTCAAACTTGCTCTAATACCAGATAATGAAATTGAAAAAATACAAGACCAAAATTTTTAATAGGCCAAGATCTTGAAACAATACTCATAAATTGATTCCTATTGATTAATTGAAATAAATACAACCCAAACCATGCTTAAATAAGCTTCAACTCAAATTTAGGGTTAACATGCAAAAATTCTAAAAAAACTAATGTCTAAAATAAAAATTCTATTTTTAGCAGTTGTTATTTTTAGTAAGTCCCACATGCAAGCGCGTGCAGCTCTAAAAATATCCTAAAATATTATAAACACTAAAA
The DNA here is from genome assembly GCA_037957365.1 of Torreya grandis. Lineage (NCBI taxonomy): Eukaryota > Viridiplantae > Streptophyta > Pinopsida > Cupressales > Taxaceae > Torreya > Torreya grandis. The sequence continues at coordinate 1,058,078 of JARHVA010003287.1, forward strand.
TTAGCCTATGAGATAAAATTCAACTAAAGTTGACTTTTAGTTCTAAAAAGATACAATTTCTAAAAATAGAAAAATCTTGAAAAAAAATATTAAACTAAATTTTTGGAACCCTCTTTTTTTTGCATCACTCCTCGTCCTCTATTAGTTTCCATGTTCATTATTGTTTCTTAAATTAGTTCCTTATTGTTTGTGTTTTTGTTATCCATTTTTTGGTTGATGTGCACTTGAGATAGTGTAACTTGTAATTTGGGTGGCCTCAGGGTAGCCCTTTTGTAATTTTGTTCTTCTCTCAAAACTCATCTAGTTTAATGTGACTTGATTTTTAAGATCTAAGTTTTCTAATTTTATTTTATTTTTTATATAACTAGGGGAATGGTCCCAGTAGTGGTGCACCTACCAAAAGTGACACTGCATTGATGGAACATATTAGTGTGCACAAATATTAAAGTGCATAGGGAGTGGTGCATGATTCTTCTCTTATTTATCAATTTAGGAGGTCTCTTTACAATCTCAAACAACCCCCTCAGGCTTGGTATGAGAATATGGATTCATTTCTTCTTTCCACTAGCTTTGTTCATTGCCACTCAAATCCCATAGTGTATATTTAGTGTATTAGGGAGGACACTATTATATTTGTCTTGTATGTCAATGATCTACTTCTCACAAGCAGATCCTCTTCTCAAATTTAGGCTATTCAGTAGTTACTTTTAGCATAGTTTGATATGACATATCTTGGTCTTTTGCACTTCTTACTTGGTTTATAGATTTAATAGTTAGATACATGGATTCATTTGAGCTAGCATAAGTATACCCTTGATCTTCTTTAGGGTTTTGGCATGGATGATTGCAAGCCAAGTCCTCCTTTTCAGTCTGGAGTGACTCTCACTGCTACTTGTACGACTCCATTTTGTGATCCTACATTATATAGGTAGATGGTTGGGAGTCTTATGTATCTAACCCATAATCAACCTAGCATTTCATTTACAGTTGGGCTTGTATCTAGGTTTGCACATGATCCTCATGGCAATCATTGATAGACTACCAAGAGGATTTTATGATAACTGTGAGTCACTATTCATTTTGTATTACACTACATCAGGGGTTACACTTAGTTAGTTGGGTTTAATGATTTAATTTGAGAAGGTTCTCTTAATGATAGACATTCCACTTTTAGCTGCATCTTTTGTCTTAGTTCTTCACCTATTGCTTGGTTGTGCAAGAATCAGTAGGCTATTGCACTTTCATCTATAGAGGTTAAGTATAGAGAAGTAATTACAATGAGTCAACAAGTTCTTTAGCTTCATCAATTATTGATAGAGTTTGGTTTTACATAGGATTCAACAATTGTACTTTGGTGTAATAACTAGAGTTCAATTCACATATCTCACAACCAAATTTAAGCACTAACGGACCAACCACATTTGAGGTACATATGCACTTAATTCATCAACACATTTAGGATGGAGTTCTTAGCTTAGAATACATTCTAACTTAGCAGTAGGTTGTAGACATCTTCATGAAGCCTTTTACATCTGCTCATTTCCTTACGTTGTGTGACATACTTGGGGTTTCAAAATTTCTCCCTGGGGGTGTTCGTGAGGACATCTTCTTTCTTTATATCATGGATACATATTGTACACGAGTACCTTATCAGGCCTAGTTGCCAGGACTCATACTATGGATATGCCACTATTTATTTTTTGGTTGTTTTTATTCCCTAGCTTCACTTGAGGGGGGTGTGTTATAGTATTTAATTCTCATGTTTTCTAGACTATTAGCTAGGTATTTTGTCTTTTTCCTAATTTGTCTTATTTGAGGATTTATCCCACATTTTTTAGTTAGGCTAGTTTCTAGTTTTGCCTTGCCTATTTATGCAAGGGCTTCCTATTTTACTAGCATGTCTTATTTTAAATAAAATATGATCTTCCTTGTTCTTACATATCATATCTACAATTTCTATCATGATGTTATTTGTCGATAACTCTTCAGATCTTATATTCTTTGAATGTTTTTACCATTCCTAATAGATGGTGCCTTCTCTAATTTTTATTTTATTTTGATATTTTATATTCAATATTATTTATTTTATCTATATATATGCCCTTGATATTAATTTTGGATCATACTTCTCAATTAATTCTTAATGGCTGAGTATAATAGAGATCTGAGTGCATGTGCAGTTGAAACAAGTTGCAAAAAGATTGTAAGTATTAGGATATTACTTACATGATGATGTAGTCTTGAGGGCCTCGAGAAGGAAATTTACTCTTGTAATATTAAAAAATATATTTAAAATGGGATAATATGTATTTTATGTTTATTCAAAAATCTATTAAGATGCAGCTTATATGCACATCAATGTTGAGAAAATAAATGCATGTTCTGGGGCTAATGCAATCAAAGAGTTATAACATAAATGAATTTGTATCTAGTAAATTAAAAAAAAATTATTGTTAATACTCCCCATCACAATAATCTATACTATATATATGAAAAAGGATATATTATAGTTCAGCTACTCCAAAAGGGACATGTGAATCAATAAAATTCCATTCTATACCCTTCTTGGCATGGTTCCAATGGATGCTGCCTATAAAATATGTATTGAGTATGGGAAGTTCAATCAAAAGATAATATAAAATAGATACCCAATCCCTCAATATAATATTTGATAGATGAGGCACACAAATAAAAAATCTTCATAAAATTTGACATAAGGTACATACCTATCATAAAATAAGAGTGAACCCTGAACATACCCAAAAAAATAATCTATATAGTTCACGAGTTGAAATGTGCCACCTAGCCTCACCTTAGTTTAGCCCCATGGTTAAGTATTAATTAGGGTTTAACCCATTAATTATGATTGGGATCATGATTTTTTCATGCGTCCTTTGGTTATTTCATATTGGATCATAGGAAAAGATATATATTTTATAGTTGTGATAAATATTTTCTTTAGTTGTTATGATTATATTTATATCTCTTCATGCCATATAGGTATCGTGATGAGTTTAGGTTATGTGCAAAAATCAAGGGTTTTCAAAAGGGTTCAAATATTATTTATACATTAACAATGAGATGAGTTGCTAAGGTTTTCCATTGAGTTCATAAAATTGATTATCTAAGTCGATGCATCATAGTGGACATCCACAAGTTAGCATGGATCTTGACAATGGTATTGGTAATGTAGTCACACTATATATAGTCAGTTCTTGTGGCACATTTACCACATGAACACTTTTCACCTTAAGCTGGGGTGGCATAAATACAAGCAGATACATTATGTTAAGTGTGGGCTATAATCCACATGAGCATAGGATAATCAGAAAATGGATTATTATAAATAAAAGATAGATATATCCTTTTAAATTATAATTGTAAACTATCATTGAGTGATCCACAAGCCACATGGTAGCACCATGGTGGAAAAATACTCTACAAAAATTAAAAGAGAAGAAAAGGGTCACATTTTTTTAGGAAATATTTTATATCTATATGCTTTCTTCGATTATTTCACTCATTTTCCCAACATGAAGCAAAATAAAAATTGAAATTTTAGGTAAATCCCTATGTGAAAGATTATTTTCCTCTATATTTGAGAGGTTCATCTCCCTTATATGATGAGATTTTTTAGGTTTTGAGCAGTTTTAACCTTAAATTACAAAACGGAAGCAAAATTGAGAAATAGAGAAAGTTAGAAATGGAGAAATAATGGAATGGGAGATGGGAAACCCACTACATATTAAACTCATAAAACCATCTAGATAACTTAGATTTGAATTAAATGGGTTGAAATCTTTCCCTAGTATGTGAATAAAAATGCAGAGAAGAAATTATGATGAGAGTAAATAGTTTCCTAGGAGCACAAAGTCTTCTTTTAGATATTAATGTATGTGATTCATTTAAATCCCATTTACCCAGGTTCACAGTGTAAAATTTGTGAAGTTTAAATCTTAACATACAATAAATAAAATGCATAATTTTAATAGTTTCTATGTATATGAACAACAAAGCATAGTTCCATTAAAAAAAGTATATTAAACTCATCCAACATAAATTGATCTTACACCATCACTTGAATTATATTCACAAAATTTTGGAAAATAAACAACTCTATATAAAGTTGTGATAGCCTTCTCCTTGGGCTAGAAGAAAAGAAAATTAGAACCCTCTTATAATCTATTCTATGCCTTTTTACTTTCTTGACTTAAAAAATTAGTTGCATAACTACCTTAAAATTACCTAAACTAAAGAGTTCTCTTTTTCATCCCATCTAGAGTTAGCCCATGTTTTTATTTTTTATTCCAGACAGTCTATTACATAATAATAATATTAAATTTCTTTTGTAACTTTATTACATGACATATGGATGTGTATTTGAAAAAATAATAATTAATTCATAAATAACTAATAAATCATATTTTACAAAATCATTTAGCATTTAACTTGGGCTCACCTCCTTATTACTCAGTTTGACACTTTTGATTTGTTTAGTTTTTGTTAGGGTGTGGAGCTAAAAGCTTCAACTGTTTGTAGACACAAAGAAGAGGATGCTGAAGAACTAGAAGCACCAGCATCGGCAGCATGACCAACATCGGTCAGATGCAGTGCAAAAGTCAACTGGTGACAGCAGGAAGTCGGCCGACGTCGGCAGCACCAGGCAAGCAGGGACCGGCATCGATCGCCTATGTGTTCCAGAACTGCTGTTGACTAACAGTCAATTAAGTGAAGCGAGTGTTTGCATGTCAAATGACTAATTATAGTCACGAGCTGCGTGTCTAATTATTCTAGTTAGAGTTCTATTTTTGTAAGCATGGGATCCTATTTAAAGACCCATAAGGCATGTATTGTAATTAATCAAGAAGGCAAGTAAAAGCATTGAAGCAAGCAAGGTCAAGGAGATCTACAGGTGTAAGGTCAAGGAGATCAGCTGAAGCATTCAAGGAGGGATAATAATTTAGGATATAGAGTTGTTGTGTTAAGCAAGGGAGAGAGAGAAGAAGGTCTTGAGGTGTGGCAAGCCTTTGAGGTGGAGGAAGAAGTGGCATCTTCCTTATTGTATTTTCTTCTAGTAATATTTAATACAAGAGTGTGTATTGTCTCTCAAATTCTTTGTTGTCTCAAGTTTCTAGTTACTTAATCATTCTGGTATAATTCCGTGTTTAATTGCTTATAAGAAAGTAATCAATTGTGCTTTCGTTGGATAAGGGGTCACCTAATAGTTGGTATCAAAGCTACGGTTTGCAGGAAGCAGGGTATTGTTTTTTATTACAGGTCATTCACAGGGTTTTCTGATTGAGTGGGAGTTCAGCAATGGCAGAAGAAAGTAAGCTATGAATGGAGAAGTTTAACAGCAAGAATTATCAACATTGGAGGATACAAATTGAGGACTATCTATATCAGAAGGATTTGTACTTACCGTTGGGTGGGGTTGCATGCAAGCCCACAGATATGAAGGATGAAGAATGGAATGTTCTTGATCGAAAGGCTCTAGGTTCCATAAGGTTGAGCCTTGCATTGTCTGTGATTTCCAGCTTATCACAGTGCAAGACAACGGAAGAGTTGATAAAATTCTTGGTGAATTTATATGAAAAGCCCTCGGCTTCTAATAAGGTATATCTTATGAAGCAGCTATTTACTTTGAAAATGCAGGAAGGTGGATCGGTACATACTCATCTTAGTGAGTTCCATGGTTTGGTAAACCAATTAGCTTCAGTCAATATTATTTTTGATGATGAGGTAAAGGCTCTCTTGATTTTATGTTCTTTGCCTGAAAGTTGGGACAGTTTGGTTATGGCAGTAAGTAATTTTGCATCTGCTTCTAAAATCTTAAAATTTGATGATGTTGTGAGTGTGATCTTAAATGAAGAAATACGCAAGAGAAGCACAGGTGAATCATCAGGGAATGCTCTAAGTGCAAAAAGTAGGGGAAGGCAAAGGGAGAAGGTTGAGCAAGGGAAATCAAGGTCGAGAAGGAGATCCGATTCCAAAGGTATTACCTGTTGGTTTTGTGGAAAGAAAGGACATACAAAGGAGTGTTGGTTGAGAGATAAAGAGAATCAACATGCAGGTATTGAAGAAGCAAAGGATGCAAATATTGTGGTACAGGATGCTCTCATACTTTCTTTGGATAGTCAGGTAGGATCATGGATTTTAGATTCTGGTTCATCTTTTCATGCATCCCCAAACAGAGATTTGTTCTATGAGTATGAACAAGAAGACTTTGGAGTGCTTTATTTAGGGGATGGTACGCCTTGTCAGATAGTTGGCAAAGGGAAAGTGCAACTGAGATTGCAGATTAACAACACATGGGTGTTGAAAGAGGTCATGCATGTCCCGATTCTGAAGCAGAGTTTGATTTTTGTAGGAAGGTTGGGTGATGAGGGATGCACAATAACCCTCACAGTGGATTCTTGGAAGGTTACCAAGGGTACACTTGTTCTAGCAAGAGGTAAGAAAGTAGATACTCTTTATCTGTCTACTTGTATTGCTGATTCTACTTCTGGTTTATCTACTTCAGCTATAGATTCGAAGATGTGGCTTAATAGGCTTGGTCACATGAATAAGAAGGGAATGGAAGTTCTTGATTCAAAAGGTATGTGTTCAAATTCAGAAAACATAGAAAGAGTTCATTGCAGAAAGAGGAAATTTGATGCTTTTGATAAGAACAAAGAAGCCTTAGTGTTTATGGAGGAGATGAAGGACAAAGATCAGTCACATGGGCTGAATAAATCTGAGCAGGGCAGCATGGATAGAGGTTTGATCCAAGATGAGCTCATGGATGAAAATTTCATCACTTACAGGAACACATAGACGCCGATGTCGATCACATGGGACCGACGTCGGTCAGCCAGATACTGACATCGGTCATGTGCAGACCAGCAGGGTCAGTAGGTCGGGTAGGAGAAGTCTGACGTCTGTCATAAGGACCGACGTCGACAGGGGGACACCGACGTCGGCCAGGGAAATGACGTCGGCAGTCAGGGTCAGTGCAGGGAGCCGACATCGATCGGGAGCAGACTGGGAGATGGCCGAGATCAGTCACTAGAATGGATGATGGGTGGACAGCTAGCTGTCAATGAGTCTCAAACACCCATATGGAGGTCAGAAAAGGTATGTGAACCTCATATTCATTGTTCACCTTCTTTATATTGCTTACTGATAGTCATGAACTAGGAAGATGGAAGAAGCAATGCAGGTAGAATCCAGAAACAGTGAGAGCTTGGCATGGATGAGGAGTGTGAGTCCTTGGAGAAGAACCAAACAGGTATTTATTGGTAGAGTTTTTAGCTGGAAGAAAGCACTGGATAGAGGGATGGATTCCCATTTTAGAGAAGAGAGTGGATGGACACATGAGACAGAAGGCTATGGTATATGGTCTTGAGTAGGCTGCAGAACAATGGAGGTTTGACCATTGTATTTTATCTTTACCAGGTTGGATAATATTAGCTACATTATCCTGTTACTGTATTGTGTTACTTGTTGTAGGGTTTCATATACAAGGATTTTTTCTGAACTAAGGGTAGAGTTGGTTAAGAAGTATGTCATGAAGAATTTGGGAGCAGCAAAATTCTTGTGGCATAAGTGACAGGTATTGCATCACAGGTCTTGTGGTGGTTGGTCTTCAAGAGTGACTTTGAAGAGGGATACAGAGCCAAGGGAACAAAATAGATGGTGTACAGGTATAGGTACAGTAGCAATTGTTTATCTCCAAGTGGGAGATTGTTAGGGTGTGGAGCTAAAAGCTTCAACTATTTGCAGACACGAAGAAGAGGATGCTGAAGAACCAGAAGCACCGGCGTCGGCAGTATGACCGACGTCGGTCAGATGCAGTGCAAAATTCAACCGATGACGGTAGGAAGTCGGCCGACGTCGGTAGCACTAGGCAAGCAGGGACCAGCGTCGGTCGCCTGTGTGTTCCAAAACTGCTGTTGACGAACAGTCAGTTAAGTGAAGCGAGTGTTTGCATGTCAAATGACTAATTATAGTCATGAGCTGCGTGTCTAATTATTTTAGTTAGAGTTCTATTTTTGTAAGCATGGGATCCTATTTAAAGACCCATAAGGCATGTATTGTAATTAATCAAGAAGGCAAGTAAAAGCATTGAAGCAAGCAAGGTCAAGGAGATCTACAGGTGTAAGGTCAAGGAGATCAGCTGAAGCATTCAAGGAGGGATAATAACTCAGGCTATAGAGTTGTTGTGTTGAGCAAGGGAGAGAGAGAAGAAGGTCTTGAGGTGTGGCAAGCCTTTGAGGTGGAGGAAGAAGTGGCATCTTCCTTATTGTATTTTCTTCTAGTAATAATTAATACAAGAGTGTGTATTGTCTCTCAAATTCTTTGCTATCTCAAGTTTCTAGTTACTTAATCATTCTGGTATAATTCCATGTTTAATTGCTTATAAGAAAGTAATCAATTGTGCTTCCATTGGATAAGGGGTCACCTAACAGTTTTCTTAGGGTTCCACACATAGGGTCATTGTCCAAGTGAAAAATATCTAAAAGGATTTTAATATAAAAATAAATTAATCTAAAGAGGATATATCTGATTTAATATCGAGATGTTATTTTCCATTCAATTTTTATCAATAAAATTTTACTCCTCTAATTCATTTCAAATTACAATGTGCCCTTTCAACGAACATTGTATTATGAACTGCCTACAAGAACAATAAACCATTTTGTGACAAATAGTTTCTTTAAAATAACTTATCACATTGAATGGAATAAATTTGGTGTTAAGTTTACTTGGTGCTAAATCTTTGATATTGACATTGTTTTTATGATTTTATCCTTTTAGCTTTAGCTGAAACTTGTAGACATTAACTCTTTGATGCTTGATTTTTAGTTTAATTTCACCTTGACGTTGAATTGAATTAACTCAAAAATTATACTAATGCTTAAAATAACTTTTCTAAAAAATTATTTTAGCTTTGAATCAAATAAGTACATGATCAAACCAAAAAAGTGCTAGAAAAAACAAGCTTATGATTGAATCAAATGAAACTACCATTGAATTCTAATAAACACCAAATACAATGAATGCGAAATCAAAATCCAATGAGCCTCAAATTGAGTAAGCACCAAATGTAATGAGTGATAAATCGAATAAGTGTTTAATTAAATAGGTATATAATTACACTAAGTGTTAAATGTAGTGAGTGTTAAATGTAATCAAACAAGCATTGAATATAATGAATTTCAAATCCAATGAGCACCACATATAATGAGCACTAAATTTAGTAAGCACCAAGCATGAATGGCATTAATGAATTATCGTATGATGTTTTTGTAAACTTGACATGTTTCTTGTCATGACCTTGATTAAATATCATTTATTCATATCATAAAGTTTTCAATTTTGGTTCTTAGTCCACAAACGTCATTTCTTGGATTTTATCTATTTAAAATTTTCTTCTATGAAACTGTCTAGATACAACACTCTAAATGGGTTTTTCAAGTCATTTACATTGGTAAACAGAGTCAACATAATCATTTTATGAAAACAATTATCATCTTTTTTTCTTGATTTACTTCCAATTTCCTATTGGGAGTGCAATTGGGGATGTTATCTCAAAGTAAAAAAAACTGTGACAACAATTGCCTCTCTTTGTGGGACCACATTCTCTAAAAAATTTAGGAGAAGTCTAGATTATTCAGTAATTGGTTTGCCATCCAATGTGTATCTCTACAAATAGTGTGTATTATTCACTCACATTTTTAGATCTGACCAACTAACATCCAATTTTTTTATCATAATCATATGAGAAATAAACACATATTTTTACGCTAGATCAATTAAATAATTTTGACTTACCTTTTATCCTTCACACTCAAGAATTACTCCCTGATGTTATGCTCCACAAGCTTGGCCGTTAGCCTCCTCAGGCATGGTGGAAAGACTGGATGTGGAACTACAATACACATTTTAAAGCCTACTCTCTAGGACCTCTGTATTAAGTAATGAGTCCCTTCTCCACAGCTCTCGACAAACACAAAATATGTTAGGGTCTTTAGTCCTCCCCTAGTACTTGGCTTGCCTATCTGAAATGTGTGTGAAACCCAGGATTGGAGCCTAAATTAGCTCACTTTCTTTGGTGCTTAATTTACCAAGGGATCCAAGAAATCACAGAAGTAGAATATGACCCCACAATAGTGGCCACTTTTTGCCTCACCCTCCTCCAAGGGGTGGTTGGAGTGCTTTTGAAAAATATGATGTTGGTCCTACTCTGTGGTCTCTGGTGAGTGCTATTGTTCCATCTCAACCCACTAATGGTTGGTCAATAATAATACATGATGACCCTTTAGATGGTTGGACTGCTCCAAAGATCTCGAACATAGAACCACCTAATTGATCGATGTTTTCTAACCAGATGACCCTTTGCCTCCACCTATTGGTGTGGTAATATGTGATTGATTTTCTCTATGGTCATTTATAGTTGTGTGTGTTCTTGATGTGCTTTGTCGGACAACTTGTTGATGTTTTGAGATAGTATTTTTTTACCAGCATGGAGTATGGGCCATGATCTGTCTAACCACGTTATTATGTGACCTTTTGTATTATATTTTGATTTTTTAATATAATATGAGGTGTTCCAATAGTAAAAAATCTCAATTTCTCCAATTTTAGTCAAGGCGAAAATAAAAATCCCAAATTTCTTTAAAATATGTCTAAAGGCACATAGAATATTCCACCCACATTGCTTTTCCTTTAACAAATGCATTAGTGATATTGTCTAAATCGACAAATCACAATGGTGTTAGACTTGGCGTATGTTAAATTTCATAACAGGTTTTGTTTAAAGAAATTCATAGGATCCTCCACCTCCTCCTCCTCTATCAGATGCCATGTTTATTATTGTTGCTTAATTTAGTTCCTTATTGTTTGTGCTTTTGTTATCCTTTTTGTGGTTGATGTGTACTTGAGATAGTGTAACTTGTGATTTGGGTGGCCTCAAGATAGCCCTTTTTTAATTTTGTTCTTCTCCCAAAACTCACCTAGTTCAATGTGACTTGATTTTTAAGATCTAAGTTTTCCAATTTTATTTTATATTTTGTATAACTAGGGGAAAGGTCCCAGTAGTGGTGCACCTACCAATGGTGGAATAGAATTTTGTTCAAGTATGTTGCATTGATGGAACATTTTAGTTTGCATAAATATTGAAGTGCATAGGTAGTGGTGCATGTAGTATCTTATAATTGTTCAACATTTACTCTATAAAATTAAAAGTAACCAATCATATCTTAACAAGTAAGAGTCAAGCATTGATACTTTAATGTACAACTATTGATACTCGAAAGGTTAAATTTTGGTCATAGGTTAAAAAAAATACATTTTATGATCTCTCATGATAAAATAGATTATATCGTAAAATGTGTAATGAGTTAGACCTTGAAACTTTAATTATATTAATTAAGACAACATATTAAAAAAGGTGAAAATTTCAAAATCTAATATAATATTATAACACCTTAATTCGCTATCTAAAATTAAAATGCACCACTACTTCCCCTAACATTATATTCCCCTAACATTATATTATATTGTGTTATATTTTGTTATATTAATACAAATACGTTTTTCAATTAAAAAAAAATCCCTTGTTCTCCAATTTTAGTCAAAGCGAAGATAAAACCCGCGTGTAAGACATATTCTCAAATGAATGCATTAGCGATATTCTCTAAATCAATAAAACAAAATCGGATTAGACTGAGTCTATGTTAAATTGCGTAACGGGATTTTTTTTTTAAAATCCCGCGTGTAAGACATATTCTCAAGTGTATAATCCACTCCTAAACCGACAACAATTATATATATATATATATATATATATATATATCAATCATCCATTGGCACTATTCTCTACTTCCGATTTCTTAAATTTCTTCTGCCTTTGTTAACTTCTGTTCTTCGTCAATTATGTCTTCAGATCATCACACATTTCGAAATGGGGAAAATACACCCAAAGTCCAGCAAAACACCTCCCATCAAATCCCAGGCAATAAATATGATGATGTTGATAAATCAACAGAAGATTTTATAGCCAAATTTCACCATCATTTGGAGATGGAGAGACTGCGATCACTGGAGCGCTACAAAGAAATGCTTGCAAGAGGAAATTGACGATAATAGATATATGCTATTCAATAATCTTTATAGGAAAAAACCAGGGAAATATGATTCTTTCATTCAAGAAAATACGCCGTGTATCTGAATGGTTAACGAAAATAAGCCGTGTATATGAGTTCAATACCCACCTGAGTTGGGATTATTTTTGTAATTGCCTGGATTGTATAGCACAATGAAACAACAGGAGCGTGTTGATAATTGTAAGAAAGAGAAATGAAGCGAAATGAGAATAAGAGAGTAAAATGAAGTGTTGTGTAACATGGAATTTAAAAATAATTCATTTTAACATATGTTTAAGAGATGTCAAAGGATAAAGTATTTTCCAATAAGAAGAATGGATGCATATATATTATTAAAAAATTATTCTTGTTATGTTATTTTTATTTTATTTGTTTGTGTTATTTATTGACCAAAAAAATTATAAAAGAGAAGATACTTTAAAATATTTAATTATATTATACAAAACATAATCAATAAATTGTATTTGACATGGTTAAATATTGCTCAAACATTAAAAACTAATATTTCTTTTTAAATTACATGATAAAGATAAGGAAATAATAACAAAGAAAACATATATTAGTTTCATTCACATTAGTATTAATCTATGTGATTGAATACTCTATATTTTTAGGGAAAATATTTCTTTTTCAAGCTAAAAAATAAATACAAATTAAAAATTTGTTAACCATTATTTAATAGTTTAATGAAGTATAATAATTTGATGTAAAACTTTTCTTGTTTGCATCCCAAACTTGTCAATTATTTCAACAACATTCAATACATTCAAAGAACTTATTTGCTTGTAAAGATAATAAAAATAATATCCTATATGCCAACTAATATCATTTTCCATGAATATTTGAAATAATTATATATCCTATTTGTTATCTTAATGATTCTATTTAATATCATATAATTTTTTCTATGTTTAATTTGGTTATCAAATTCATTTGAAAAATCGTCGAAACATGTTAAACATATATTTCCTTTGTCACTATTAACAAATTTAATTTCCTTTATCACTATCAACAAAATCAAATCCAAATAATCTTTCACTAAAAAAAATATTGTTATATTTTTGAAGGGAAATTTTTGCCAACACTCTTCCCTTTATTGACCATTATTCTACCCTATATTTAAGTCATCAATAAAAAAATTAATTTTTAGAATATCATCACTCATGGCAAGCATCTCAACAGGTTTTGGTGTACAAACTCTGGTCTTTGAAGAAATGGCACCTACCAAAGAATTTGTTTGCAGTTGTTTATTGTATGTGTTCAATACAATGATGTTGGATTGTCAATCTTATTGTGTTTGGATGCAATAATTTGTAAGTTTATTATCACAACAAAAAAAAATTTAAAGTAAATTATATAATTATTTTAGAAAAATATTTAAATGGAGATATGTTACTTACATTTAAAAGTAATAAAATAATATGTAATTTATATTTCGTATTTTCATTTCAATGTCTCTCATAAGCAAAGAAGAAATAATATTTTTAATTAAAAATATAACCACCATGCCAATATCAATGCTGATATGCCGATATCAATACTCTTAAATAAAATACTCAAAAAAAAAACAAAAAACAAAAAAACAAAAAAAAAAAACATTAAAATTATGCTATATACATTAAAATAATATAATCAATATTTATTATTATTCTTTTTCAAACTTTTCTTTCTTTTTATCTTAGAATTTTAAGGTAATAAAATATTCCTCTGAAATTTAATCGATTTTTTATATTTAATAAATCAAATCAAACATTTTTAACAACATAATCAACAATTTTATTTTACAAGTATGATCTCTTAGCATAATCTACCATAAAACCATAAAAGTTAAGAAATAATAACATACATTTCTCGAAGCTAATCATACCTAAATTTTTTATAACTAAATAATTAATAAATAAAATTTTGATCGCTACTTTAAAAATTCTTATTTACAAAACACAAATCGCATATTAAAAGAGCTACTTTAAATGAAAAAATTTAAATATAAATTAAAAAAAAAAATAATTAAATAAATGTTAATATCTTATTAATAAATGAAAAAGAAAAAGTTAAACAAATAATAAAATTTTCAATCTTCGAATTCAAACGAACAAGTAATTTTTTATATTTAACCTTTAAAAATAGAAAGAAAGCATACATTTTATCAACTTTGTTTTGTTATATGCACACCAATGCACAACATTCCCCTGGGCACACGCATTTGTTTTTTAAAACTATCTTATTATATACGATTGTCAAGTTTATTTAATTTTTTTATTAAATGAGTAATAA